>VYXC01012079.1:657111-712106 GCA_013397175.1 Platysteira castanea | reverse complement strand
GGCAGTGGTGGGAAATGTATCATTAAGAAGTCCCAACAGGATCTATTTCCATAGATGGTGGGTAGTGGCTGTACCACACGAGGCCTAGCTACTTGAATCAAGGTCATATTTCAGCTTTGCACTTAAAAATGTAGCTCTAGATTTCATTACAGAGCAGTGAAATTATTGTACAATTATCTGTAATACTACTTTGACACAGGCCTGAAACACAAATTCTTTAATCTGTTAAAAGTATGATCTGAAAGTTGTATCACTCTTGTAGGAAAGGAAATAGATATCACCCTTGTGTGCCCCATTTTTGTTAAGGGAATCATAAACCATCTTGACACACTGTGCTGATGGCACCCTGGTGCCCAGACTGATCATGGAATTTGGTCTTTAAATCATTAAGGTAAAAAAAGGAGGTTAAGTTTTCTAAAGTTTATATCTCTCATTTCAAAAAAATTAAACAACTGAATTACAGCTTGATCCCACAGATCTTTCTGTCCCTAATTATTCTTCCTGACCCATATTCTGGCCTGTTTAAGCCTTGGTTTAACATCTCGATGAATTACACAAGAACTTCCTAAAATAAAAGAGCATTTAAAAGCCATAAAGCAATAAAAGTGATAGGGATGACAAAATGTGACCCAGTAGTTTGCAAAACTATTCTGTTATGGAAATTGTTTTTTCCAAGTAACATGTGAGGGAATAAAACCATTGCTAAAAAGGCTTTTGCTCCATATTTTCTCATGAGAGAAAATTTATTTATCATACTCAGGACAACTAAAACTATAAGCACTAAATATGAATTCAGGGTTATTGACTATAACCTACTAAATTTGGAGGATTAGGTATATGAATATAGCATTTCTGTTATATTTGTCTATCCCTGAGTTAAAGAAAGAAGAAAACCGGCTGAAACATTGCAAGGCGATCTTTATCTGGAACCAAAATGGGTTACATAGCAGAGAAAAAATGTGTACAGACACCAGAGGTCAGTGAAACCTATCTTGTCAGCAGGGACTGAGTCGAAGAGTAGGACAAAGGTGCAAATTCAACCAGCATCTGAAATTCATTACATTTCCAAATGTAAATTCCAACACACATAGGGAATTTGAGCTCTGAGTCCCTATGATATTGCAAACTTATATCACCCCCCCCCACCAGTCATCTATTATTCTCGAATGCTTTCTTTGCTTTATTTTGACTTTTTCAATCATAGTGATGGTCATCTGAACTAAATATGTGTTACATAGGAATTTACAGCATATCCTCTAATTAAACTGTAAAGAAACACAATGTTGCATCTTAGCCCAAACCTGCAAACACGATTAAAAGAAGATAATGAAACACAGGATGTGCATTTTTCTTGTTTAGTGTAGGAGGTGATTTACAAATTTTTTAGTGTTCTTTTTCACACAGCCATATTTCCTAAAGAGTTATACCCCATCTGGTTGAAAGTGACCACAAAATAGATCAAAGCCACAGAGAGATCAGGGCTGGAATGTCACTCTGGCTCAGAACAGCAAAGAATAGCTTTTCTGAAGTATTATGAAAAATTAATGCCGTGTTCTTTCTTCCCCAGCTGTCATCCCCCTTTTTACTGGATTTTTCCCCCTCTATTTCTTTCCTACTCCTCTTTTTACAAGTTTTCTTATGGGAAAAACAAATCAAAGAGCCCTTAATTTGAATCTAACTTTAAAAGCTCCAAAGCATAAGTGAATCTGAGATTGGATAGTTAATAAACCCCAGCTCTAACAGGAATCATCTATGATAGTCTACATTTAAATTCCTCCATGATTTTCTGCTTAGGAATACAGCTGCCATCTTTCATCTTCTCCTTTTATCTAGACTGTTCTTTCACTTATCTTTGATGATACAAATCACTGTAGCTCCAATGAAACCAACCCAATTTTACTAATTTAGAGCAGCTGAGATATTTTTCTGTCCTCTACTCTATACTTTTTTGGCAATAAGAAGTCCTTATGTTACCACTTTATAGTTTTGGTGCTTAGATATTTGCTCTACATTAATTTTCCCAAATTGATTTTATTTTTCCTTCAAGATTGCTTATAAGTTTCTTACAGTTCAAAGACATACTGCCTTTCCTCTTCTGCTTTTCTCTGATGAACATTTTCTCTTGGAACATCCGGTAACTCTGTAATGCAACCTCTTCCTTTGGGAGGAACCAGGCCTCTGAAATAACTATTATGACCTAACTTCCATTTGTCATGCTCATGTCCACCACTGAGCTTTTCCTCTGTTTGCATTTAGTTAGAACCACTTAATTTATTTTCCAGTTTTGTCAAAAAATAATAATGAGTTTCTATGTTTTTCCTTTTTTAAACTCTGAATACCTTTATGTGGTCTGTGTAATTGAAATATTAGAAACATTTACCCCAAACAACTATGTCTATCTCTCTCCATGCTAAAATAGAATTGTTTTCCTCTCTCTTCACCAGAAAGAATTAATTCTTCCATAACTTGTTAAATTTTCTTTCTCATTCTTGATATCTTGTTAAGCTAAAGCAGTGGATCTGTGGGAACTCCATGAAGTTCAACAAGGCCAAAGGCAAGGTCCTACATGCAGGACAGGACAATCCCAAGCACAAAGGAAATCTGGGCAGAGAATAGACTCAGGGCAGCCCTGAGGAGAAGGACTTGAGACGCTTGCTGTGTGAGAAGCTCAACATGATCCAGCAATGTGCACTTGCAGACCAGGAAGCCAAACACACTCAGGGCTGTGTCAAATGCAGCCTGGCCAGCAGGGCAAGGGAGGTGGTTCTCCCCTTCTGCTTCTCTCTCATGAGCATCTGGAGTGCTGCATCCAGCTCTGGGACCCCACCATAAGAAGGATGTGGACTTCTTACAGCAAGTCCAGTGGAGGGCCACAAAGATGATTAGGAGGCTGGAGTACCTCTCCTATGAAGACAGGCTGAGGGTCTTGGGGTTGTTGAGATGAGAAGAGAAGAGAAGGTTCCAGTGAGATCTCACTGCAGCCTTCCAGTAGGTAAGGGGGTACCAAGAAGGGAGCTGGAGAGGGGCTTTTTCAAAGGTGTGTAATGATAGGACAAGGAGTGATGACTTCAAACTAAAAGAGGGTAGATTTAGATTAGGTATTGAGAAGAAATTCTTTACTGTGAGGGTGGTGAGCCATTGGAAAAGGCTGGCCAGAGAAGTTGTGGATGCCCCATCCCTGGAAGTGTTTAAAGCCAGGCTGGGGGGGGACCTAAGCAATCTGGTCTATTGGGAAGTTTCCCTGACCATGGTAGAAAGGTTGGAATTCAACAGTCTTTAAGGGTCCATTCCAATCTAAAGCTTTCTGTGATTCTTTTCTCTCACTCTCCCATGTTTAAGTAGGCATATTAGGTTGAATATCTGCTGTTTTCCTCAATGATAATATTCTTACTTTTACTATAGGAAAAATGAAACATAGCCTATATGAAAAGCTAGGAATTTATTACAAGTTCAACTAAATCTATAGTCATATAATCAAAACTCTTAATTAATATGAAAAGCCTTTTAATAAAGTAGTTTAAATTGCTGCCCAAGACCATCCCAGAATCTATCCTTTACTTAGGGTATTGTATTCAACCTGCCAGGATGCCTCTGGGTCCTAAGCTAGACAATTTCTTGACAAATTCTTGAAGAAAAAGGGAAAAAAAGGTAAAAAGGTCTGGTGCTTACATAAGTTGTCAACATCTTAGAATCATCACTGGAAGGAGCACGATTCTTGTTGTGAGGGTTTCTTTCTTCTCAGGAGGTGCACGATGTCCATAGTGATCCTTTTTTCCTCCTTGCTCTTGGGGTTCACTTCTGTTTATTTTCTTGTTTTTAAGACAATCTTCTCACATGTTCTTTCTTTTTATTGGATCCCAATTAGACAGTGCTTGTGTTCTCATTATTTCTACCATCTGCACCTCTTTTCTTTTCCAACTCCCAAGTTTGCACTCCACCCTATTTATGGGTAAGTCTGATTTGTGCTACTGTTACCATCTTGAGCCTGTGCTCTTCTGCACAGCATTTTATGCTGGTCTTATAGAGTTTGTTTTATACAGAATAACTACTTGTAACTAGTATAAACTGAATCTGAACTACAACAATCTTAGATAATAGTTAACTGACTGCTAGACAGTTGCTGCCACAGCTGAAACAAGATAACATCAGCTCAGCCCAAGAAAATCCTAGCTAAATCCAGAGGCCTGTATTGTCAGCTAGTACAAAAGCAGGAGGAAGGACACCGAATTTTGACTTCTAACCAAAAAAAAATCACTGCTTAAGAAGAATAAGATATTTTATTCAGCAATTGTCTGAAATAGTAAGCCAAAATGAATACTTCTACAGTGATAGCACAACCTAAAGAAAGGCAGCCATAGACAAAAATTAAATAAATGCTGCTTCTTTGCATCATCATTGTACAGGAACATCTGCTTAGACTGTGTTTCCCCTAAGGAACAAAAGTACGTGAGCAAAAGCCTCTTTGTGATAGAGTGAATTAGAAGATGGAAAAAAACCCCAGTACTTTCCCCTTATAAAACCAGAATTTAGCCATTCTGAGATGCCAGGAAAATGGCTCATGAAACCAGAAAATCTTGAAAAGGGTAGTAAGGACTTGAATAATTCCAGTGTTTTTGGTGTACTGGCAGCAAAATGCCGTTTCCACCAGAACTTCTGCCACAGATCACCACACTTCTTAAGAAATATGGGCCGCTTGAAGCCACATTAAAGCAGGTTTGAATTCCAGTGGAGAACTTTAGGCGGAGAACAAATGAAAGAACAATGAATTATTATTATCTTATGTGAAAGGGCAGGAAGTATGGGTGAAGGCAACCACTTTTTTCTCTGCTGTAATGACCACAAATCAATTTCCTGGCACTAATCAATGAAGAATCATAATTACTCTCTTCAGAAATGGTTGTCCTGGTTTGCAACCAATTACTACACTCATTCCAAGTGAGATATTATATTCTTTGCTGGCGACTGTTTCTACACCTCACAACAATGAGGCAGGAAGTTCTGGGAGTCCCGCAAGATACCAGATCCACCTCTGCAACAGATCCATATCTTCCTTTGATGACACAAAATTACCCAGAAATTACAAGCAGCCTTAAAATAAAAATGCTGTGTTAAAGGAAATCATCTTCACATCCTCAGAAATCCATTAAGGGAATCAATCTAAATTTAGCTGCTGAAGCAGTGAATCTCACTAAATCATCCTCACTGTTTGTTTCCCATTCCCTCCAGAGATATTAGCAGCAAAATGAAAGTCTGATTTCAATGTCACTTTGGCTGCACAGGCATTCTTGATGTGAAACCTATATGGAGTCTATAGAAAAACAAAGGCAATCGGAACACTGGGATTAGATTTTGTGTTTATATTACTATACAGAAGGAGGTTTGGTTTCAACTTCAAGAAAACAGCTACCTTATTAGGGATGACATTCCCATATATTGGCTGAAATGGGTTTTGAATGTCTGGGATATTAAACCAGCCATTTCCTAGCAGAAACCCACTGAAGACGGGCTGGAAAAATAATTTCTGACTGATATTTCTGTTGTGATACTGCCATGGGACTGCAAAAGTGGTAAGAAAAAGGGGTTTCACTTGCTGCTGCTGTCTAGGAAAAAAGGTAAAAACTCCAAGTTGGGGGAGCAGAGGGGAAACAGCAGCAGATGGAAGGAAGATGATGTTACTCCCCTTATTTTTGGGTCAGTTTGTCTGGTCATTTTTTGATTTGGTTCGGAGATTCTGTAAGCAGGACACATGCAGCTTGAAAGTGAAAAGGAATTTTTAAATGATTATCACACAAAAAAAATATTTCAACTTTGAAGAACTGTTAGAGTATGCATCCATGTGCTCAGCACCTCCATACAACACACAGAAAGTTTGCTGGCTAGACAGGAGTGGAAAGTTGGCCCTTGTGGCTTTTGAGGACAAGGTCTCAGTCCTGTTGAGTTGCCCTTGTCCTCCAGTCCTGTTGACACTGGTAACTTTAACAAGTTGACCCAAAACTCCCTAACCAACCACAAGCACAGCCTCTTGTTTTTTGCAATAGCATTGTATATTTTCAGGTTGGTATTTCTCCTCTAGTCTTTACCTGGGATCCTGGGCTGGCAAAGGGGAGAGCTTGCAGTAGGACTTACAGAGACACGAAGGAGAGATGAAGGTGTAGGAACAGGATGTTTATTGGGCCTCAAATATGTCTTGTCAGGTCTATGTGGATTCGGTGAGAATTTGAAAACATCATGCTCAAAAGCAAATTAAAACCAAAAAAAGTAAATAAAAAAGTTAATCAACTGGTTCTGCCAAAAAGTTGCATTAAGTACTTCACGTTACACTTTGCAACCACGCTATACTCAGAAGGATTTATTTCAGTTGTAGCATTTCACAAGTATTACAAACTTACCTATTTTGCATATCTTCTTGATTAAAGATATAAATGAAAATGTTCATTGCAATAACCTCAGGTTAGCATATATACACTTTAAATACAACAGTTTTAAAAGGTTTGTTACAGCAGGCAGGAAGTATTCTTGTTAATTTTTTTAGAAAATTCTGAGTGCCCTGAGTGTGACTTGGGTGTTGCCTGTCAATAGCAAGCCTGATCATCTACATATTGAGAATAGTTTGACTGGTGTGTCTGTTCTTCTCAAACTCAAGTAGATGGATGTTTGACAGACTCATTCTCTCTCTTTTTTTTTCTTTTCCTCTTCAAAATTATTTGCAAGAGATGCCTCAACATATTTCATTTTATTTGTAAGATGTTTATCTGTGCATTTATGCTTCCAGGTTGTTGTAGGATGGGGATGCCTTAGATTTGGATAGTTTTAGGTACCTCTTTGCTGTTATCTGAAGCTCTCTGCTATATGAAACACCTTCTAAATAACCAAAGGATTTTGAAGGATGGGTAATCTAGACATTCATGCAAGGTTCTAATTTCTTATAAAAAGGAAGAAGTGAGAGGGGTTTTTTTATGTGCTGTGAAATTCTTTCTCAAGAGTCAAAATTAGTATTTAATTTTTTTATTATCTTTCACATGAGAAAGAAATTATCTGTTATGACAGACATGCATATCCTACACCAGAAAACACCTAGACTTACTGATTGAAGAACCATGACCTCCATGAGGCTGTAGCCTTGCTAAGCAGAATTTGCATTTAATTTTATGTTGCCAAATTCTGTGAAGCCCATGTACCTGTAGGGAAATTCAGTCCCTTTTGCAGAGCCATAAGTAGCTTTTTCTGTGTCTTATTTAATTGTGCAGTACCTTAAACTCCTTTGAAATCAATAGCTTCCATTTTGGCATACTGCTGTGCTCACTAGTGTCTATCTTTGTCTATCATCTCATTTACCAAAAAAGGAGAGAGTATCACTTCCCTCTGGTTCTCCCCAATGACGTTTTGAAATAGGAAAAGAGTAAGTCATTCTTAAGAAAATTGTTCTCATTCCAGTAGAATCATACGTACGTTGCCCGAAAATACTGTGGTCATTGCAATGACTTTAATTAGAGAAAGATGCTCTCTAAAAATACCTTTGAACAGTACTTCATTCTTTATTTGCTGAACAAAACAAAATTGTTTCTAACCAAGTCCCAGACTCAAAGAATTAAGTCCATATTATTTCTGTTTATAAATCATTAGTCATAATGATTTTCAGCCAGTAAACCTCCTGATGTTAAGGGGCAGAAACTTGTACACATTAGTCTGCTCCAGATACCACTGCTCTCTATTAGCTCAACAGCTTCTGACTACTGAATACACAATTTTATTGCAAAATTTGAAGTGCTTTGTATTGAAAAATGAAGAAAGGATCATGAATATGTAATTTTTCTGATTATGTTGAAATCTGGTGTCTTTTCTCAGTATCTTTCCCTCTCCGTACATGGCCAAGTGCTTTCTTAGTATTTAAAATCACAGAAATATTGATGGCATGGTTATAAAATTTAAGCTTACTCTACTTTCCCGATAAATCTAAGATTTTTGATCAGTGATAATTCAGAGATATTACAAATTTATAATTATGTGGTAACATTTCCAGAAAGTTTATGAATCCATTGTTCATAATAACCCCAATTTCTGCACAGTTTCTAGTTTGACATTGCACAATAGTTTGCTTTACTCCTTAAAGCATTATGTTGCCCGCTTTCGGTCTTGCTTGCAGTAAGCTTTATTATTCTCTCTTGGGTAGCGCTAAAAAAAGTTTGGTCCTGGTAAGTTGAACAAGCTGTTGAACTCACAACCAATTCCCATTCCACTCCCAACCAACCTGCTAAGATCGTACTTCCCATCTGCTCTGCTTCCTGCTGCTGCCATTTCCTCTCTTGTTGGACAAGACAGGTATCCTTAGCTGAGAAGGCAGTGCCATTTGAGAAGTTCACAATCTTGAAGGACAGGAAGAGGAGATTCCTCCCTGCCAGCTTCTCACCACAGGCCTTACCACTTTTTTTCATTGTCATCATTATCACCCACATTTAGTAATAACTGGTACCAAGATAAGAGTGTGTCTGGCTTTCTATTGCTGATTTGCATAACAAATGAAAGTGCACACAAAACTCATAGGGATTTTTTTGGACTGTGACCCGTTTGCATTACTGTACTCATTCCATACAGTAAAACTCAAATAATGCTAATTAATTTTAATTCTAGAAACCTGGAAAACACTATTAAATCTCAGCCAAGGAGAACTGTAAATAGACAATTCTTCTTTCGTGTGGATGGTAGGTACTGTGGCTCCTACCCAGAGTCTGCATCCAAGGCAGGGAGTACTACCAGGGAAAAGTCTGGGGCTTAGAATGCCTGTATTCAAATTTCTGTGGCCAATATGGTTCAGGATGTTTACTTTTATTGTAAGTATGATATTACTTATTTTTTCTACATCCATTGCAGTCCTTAGATAGTCAATATGGAACCACAGAATCATGGAATGGCTTAGTTTGGAGGGGACCTTAAAGATCAACTCATTCCAATACCCCTGCCATGGACAGGGACACCTTCCACTAGATCAAGTTTTTACAGGCCCCATCCAGTCTGGCCTTAAACACTTCCAGGAATGGGGCATCCACAACTTCTCTGGGCCAACTGTTCCAGTGTCTCACCATCCTCACAGTAATTAATTTCTTCCTAATATCTGATGTCCATCTACTCTCCTCCAGTTTGAAGCCATTTTTATCATGGTCTGTATAATAAGTGTAAAGGTCCTTAGAATCACTTAAGTAGAATTCGTTATATGCTATTATGTTCTGTTATTACTATGTAGTCAGGTTTTATTGCTACAATAATTTCTTCATCTCTGATTCCAAGTATGGTAGCTGAAAATGGCATATTTCTCATATAAATCACTTCAGTCACTCATGAGGCCTCTTGAATCTGTGTATTTAAATAGTTCAAATAGGGAGAAACAGTAATGTTTTGACATTTTAGTTTTTTGAATATGCTTTGGTATTAACTAGTAGCAGAAAGCTTCCTGTGTTAGGCAATAAAACAAAGAATTTTTTTCCATAAGCAGAATGTCATGTATTATCAAACTGAGCCCTCTCTGTTTCTAATAGTTTTCCCATGTGTTTATTTAAAGGGCCTTACTGAATCACAGCTCGAATATTTTTATCCAGATTTATTTTGAGCCTTTTATTAGATTTGGGTGAGCTGTCAATTTGTATAATTGTTATTTTATGGCTATGCTGCTCCACTGGTATGTATGTGGAAGAGAATATTAAATTTTTTAATTGTTTAGATGACATTTACTAGAATATTCATCACAATTTAGTTAATAGAGACTAGAGATCTTATGATATTTTACTAATGAGAACATGGAAGAAATCTCTCAGAATCAAAACTTTGACGTTTATTTTTATTCTTTATTTATATTCTGTAATTTGACATTCAGATGTCTTCTTCATATATATGGAATAGTTGTATTAAAATCCATATTCAAGTTACATTTTACGCAAATACAGCTTAAGATGTAACATTTAAACTCTGTACACTTGAGGAAGAGTTTACTTGTTCTCCATGTAAACAGTGTTATACAACAGACTCAGGACTTATGTCTCAGACTGATATTTTATAATGGAGGGATTTTTTTCAAAATTCTATGGGATCTGTGTGTCTTCCAGTAAATCCTTAGAAATCTTTTACTCAAAACAGAAGTGTTAATTTTTCTAAAAATACAATTGAGAGTTCCTCCGTATTAAAGTTTCTAATCACATTTAGTCCTTGTTGACCACTGAAGTATCACTCCAATTCCATAACATACTTGGAAGGGTTATCTCCTAGTTTGGAAACAGTGTGGACACACATTTTGAAGACTGCTCCCTTGACAGCTTATATATACATTTTGCACATTGTTTTAGCAGAATCTTGGATAAAAATTCAGAAAACCTTCAGAAAGTACACAAACAATTACACATCTGTGTCAAAACTTGTAGGGATCCTTGAAAAACTGCTACATCTAAATGATTTTCCAAACTTAATAAAATTAAAATAAATTGAAAATGGGAGAGAAATTAAAAGACAAGAAGCTTGACATATATTCAGACAGAACAACATAGACGTTGTAATTCTCTGTCCTACTTAAAGGAATGATGTGTCTCAACTGTATCCTATCTTGTGGATTGTCTTCAAAGATCACTACTCTTTCAGTTTATTTGAAATCTTTTTTACTAGGGTGCCTTTTCCCTTTGTTTCAAATACAAGTATTCAGTTTGTCAGGAAAAACGTGAATTAGTATCAGACAGAATATTCATGAGTGCTAATCTCTTTCCCAGGTTCTTTAGGCAAAAAGAGAGTAAAGATGAGACAAAAACACACACAGGCAGATACTCGTCTGGAGAATGACTCAAAAGAGGAGTTTCATTTAGATCTGTATTTAAAAATAGGCATTATGAAAAAGCCTTCTTTCTCCATCCCTACTAATTCTGAGATAACACTGACAAAATTTAAGGTCCCTTTAGATGAACTTTAAAGACTTCCAACCCAAATCATTAAATGATTTTATTAAAAAATTTAAACATCTAATCTCAAAGAAAGGAACCAGATACTAGCCTAAAAGAGGCATATTGAACTATGTACTTAATACTAATGTAAGCATGGATATAGGAAACAAACATATACAATGAAATATTTTCTCATAAAATGAGAATTTCATTTTTACGGTGATTCCCCCTTTAAACAAACCAGGCCTGATCATCCTTTGCAGGATTCATCAGCTCTGAAACTTCAGTCAGACTGATATGCTGTATTAACCAAAGATATATAAGTTTTCTGTAAACCCCATGGACCCATGGACCTACCTTGTTCAGTTTACAGCAGTGTATCTGCTTATTGCTATGTGACATAGATTGTTCTAATAGTGGCAATAATTAATCCAATACGTTTAGAGAAGTATTGAATTTCCCCATTAACATGAAAAACTAAGAAATATTTTTTCAATAGTTAAAGTTTTACAAAGAGATAAATTTATGAAATTCAACAGATAAATCTCCAAAAAGAAAGAACTGTGGATTAGCTAACAGTTTGTAGTTCAATAATCATGATGAGTTCCTTTATTATAGTATCCTTAGCTCGTGACAGGATTACATATCTTCATTTTCCTTCCTTTTAATTTCTCAAGAGCATGAAACATGGCTAATTTTCCCATTGGCAGTCATGTTACATTGTAAAAGTGCTAACTGGTGATTGTAGGATAAAAATAAGTCTTTGATCATTTACTTTTACTTTTCACTGACTTTCATCTACTTTCTTTGACATTTGTACAACTCAAACTTATACTTCATGAAGTCACTTCTCCATGCGAGTAATCTAGTCAGTAGAAGCATAACTGGACAGATAATGTTTGTTAGATACCAGAGTTGACTGTGCTCCATTCCTTTAGTTGATTTTTGAGGCTATGTATTTGACCCTTCCTGATGTCTTTAGGATGAATCCTGTTCAAGCTTGTGACATTGCCCATTGTTTTACTGGGTGAACTAAGTACCCGTAAGGAAGCACCTTTGCTCAGCAATTGTGCTAATGGAACCTCCTGAAATAAGAAAAATTATTATTTGTAGTGGATTTCTCATAATTGTCTACTTTAGGTTTCCTGTGTTTCCTTCTGATACACTCAGCACCACTCACTACCCTGGGACTGGGACATAAGGGTGTAATGGATATTTATTTTAACCTGATACTCTTGTTGCAGAGAAAATGCAGCCCACATCTGTCATGGCTCAGATCCTGATGCACTGCAATGAGGTTATAACTTTGTCAGAGAGGTTATCACAAAGAGGTGTTTCAGGAGAGAATTTAGCTTCAAAGGGGTATTTACTGGAAGCCATGACAGGCAGTAATCAGCTAGCAGAAGGGAATATAAAGTTAAAAGTAGGAACTAAGTCTTGCAACAGGGTGGTGCTGTCGCAGTCAATGGACATTTATGGAGTTCTTGCAAAACACAACAGGGACAAAGCACCAGGGCACAGACAAAAAAAAAAAAAAAAAAAGAAAAGAAAAAAGGTGCAGTACTTAAGAAAACAGTTGGCCAAATCTAGTGTAGACAGATATGTCATCAGGGAATAAAATATTAAAAATAATATCTGTATATTTTCCTCTTTTTCATGAAGAATTTATAATACATTTTTTAAAAGCTATTTTACACAATGTTTCAAAGAGAGGCTGTGCTCAGGTCAACCATATTTCCCTTGCATGCAATCGTTTGATAATCATCTACTACAAATGCTTCACAGCATATGGTATTCCCAAAAACGTTGTTTCAGATCCAATAAAGAAAGCCACTTGCTGTTCTCGAGATGCCATTCCAGACAAAGGAATGTTTATTTGCAAAAAATGACTAGGAGTTAGTATTTATTTCTTTGCCTGCAGTCCTTGTGAAAGTTGGACTAATACTGTCCCAGTTTGCAAAAGGACTGCACTGAGATGATTTTGAAGGCTATGTATCTTCCCTCACTATGAATGTCAATGAATCCCAAGACTAGTCCTGGGACTAGTCACTTTAATGTTTTAATTCCTGTTCTGATACCTCTGGGATTCTTCAGTAATCAAATAATTTTTGACTGGAGGGACACTGGGTATTCATTCTAATTTTGTATTTCAAATGTGAGATGTTTTTCCATTTTTCGATGTGCAGAAGATTGCACAGACTCCTGCTGTATTTAGAGAAAGGACTGTTTGTGTAACATCGGTTTGTGTTGTGAAGTCCAACAACCAAAGTGACTACCAAACGCTGAGCTAAGCTCTACAGTTTCCACAAGTCATTCGTTTCCAGTAAACATCCTCATCCTTGTGGCACTTATTTTTTCAGGAAAGGGGATCTTCCCACTGACTTTTTTCAGGAATCTAGATTTTGAAAATGAGAGGCAGTTTGAAAGCCTAAACAGGTTTTTCCTTGTTTGTCTTATGTTTGAGTAAACTTGGATTTAAAACCACAACCCAGTCAGCTCATTGCTCTCCAGTGAGCTGTATTCCTGTGGAAGCAGCTATTTTTATATGAGTCGGAAACACAAACTACTGTTTTGTTTAATATATGCTATTTTTCAAGCAATGTTTCACATTAGAAAATTTTGCCAGCTTGAAAAGCATAGAGGAAGGGAGGTGTGGGATATTCAGAAGTCACCTAGAGCATCTGGATACCAAGTTTCCATTAATTTTAGTGGAAATTGGTACCCTCATCCTTCAGGCATGTTTCAACACTTTGTCTTTACAACACACACTGCAGACATCTTGTGGGTTATTTTTCTTAAATTAGAATAATTTTGTTATTTCTCACTTTACTGATGTCCCTTAGAAAGCAAAGAATATCCTGTCCAGATTGCAAAGGTAAAATTGCTCCGAGAAGCATATTTGTTGGAAATTATTTTGATCATAAGCTTTTGAAAAAGTATGGATGTTTCCTAGACACATTTTCCTTGCTTTGGAAGTGTCTTTAGTCTTAAAGCAGAAAATTACAGATTTGTTAAAGTCCTCTAGGCTACCACCACTGTTGTCTCATCCACATATTTCCACATGGCCTATGAGCACTGTACTCTTCACAATGGAAGAGTTCGATGAGCAAGATCCACTGCTATCCCAGATCCCAAACTTGTACCTCATCTTTTCTCTTTCAGTATTTGATTTTTTTCACTGATAAAAAATTATTCTCAGAGCAACTTTAACTGATTGAAGTTAACATTATTGAACTAAAAAATTCTGGTTGTGATGAATCAAGTTTTTTTTAGAGATATTAAAATGTCACAGCAATTCATGTCACTTTGATGAAGTTTCTTAGAAACTCCTGCATGGCTCATAAATAAAGAAGGAAGCATATTGGGGAGAGTAGAACTTGCTCAGCCAACATAGAGACATAGAGATGTCCACGATAAACCTGCATTGCAATGGGCTTGCTCCTTCTGTGGTTCTTTTGCAGAGGACTAGGAGTTCTCTGGGTGGAAAATGAAGTGTGGAATGGGCCTTCAACCAGCCAAAATGAACATTTACTCATGCCTGGATTTAAGGGCAGCTGCTCTAGTTTTGCTCTGTTTTAAGTAAGTGTACCACATAGGTCAGATCTTACAAAGGCTGAAGCAAAAGCTTGGAAAGCTGCCAACAAAATGAAGTGAACTTTTCTCAGATTGATGCTGCTGGCTTACTCAGTTCACAGCTCTTCTTTGCCTCTCGATCTGATTTCAATATTGCACCTTGATGAACCAAATTTCATGTTTCCTGTTGCTGCATTCCCACACGTCAATAAACATTTTGGATGAATATTGGAACTCTGGGTTTCATACCATAAATGGCTTTTAGTTCATTACCAGTGATTACACAACATATTGCTCTGCTGAGTCAATGTACTTATTGGAAACATTTGAATGCCTCTTTCAATATGATACATCCAAGATGGGAACATTTTCACCTCACAGATTTAAGAGAGGAAAAAGCTTCATCAGCCAGAACCCGTGCAACAGAAGCATTGTACTGCTGGCTAGTTGGCTATCAGTCTTCATTCAGTTAAAACTCTTGGCCGCATCTAGGACCTTAGAAATAAAGCTGTATACATTCTTTTGATTCAGTGAAAATTTTTATCAAGCATTCAATTACACCATAGCCATATTCCTTCTTGCTACCTCACTCATGATCCCATGCAAGGTCAGCCTGACACTCACGTGCTTTGGACATGCAAATGTCTTACACTCTTTCTAACCTTTTTTTCCATGTGTCACTGGTCACTGTATTCATTCTCCATTGGCATCTGCAGCTTTCATCAAATACCTTTAGGAAGAGACTGCAACAAACCAGAAGACCAGTGGCTGGATGAAGCTGCCTGCACAGTGTTACGAATTTACTGGCTACAATTGCAGCTCAAGTCTGAAGGATGTCGGGTTGGGCCCAGGTTCCAGTTATGAATGGAAAGTCGATGGAATGATTGCTCTTGACGTGAAAGTGAACTTTTGATCAAGTTCATTAGCCACAAAATAAAATGTTCCTTTTGTACAGGCACAACAAGGGCTTATAGGTTGCTTGGCTGCTTTGCTTCTTATGTCTCGTATTTCTTATGTTCACTCTTAATGAGGTTTTCTAATACTGCAGGCATGAAAACATTGCTTCAAAACATTTCTACTACTGAAAATGTATCCTTCCTGAGATAGGTTTCATGGTATGGGGCCACATTGCTTATTTTGAAAAGACCTATAAGGCATACTGCCTGTTAAAAGTATCTGCAGGAGACACCCAGATCTTCCAGTTGCCATCCTCCTTTGTTCACAGTTATTTCCTTGTAACTATAAAAGCCCGAATATTGACTATTCCTGTCAAACAATGAGACCTAGACCTGCAAAGAATGGAGAGGAAAACATGTTTTCCTGGTGATGTTGATCCATACCTTTTACCTGTGTTGAAGTGGGGTAAGTCTGCAACCCTCCCTGAAGGCAGCTTTGACCCATAAAAAGAATCAGGAACAATATTTTTGGTAGATATTCATGAGAGTTTTATTTCTCTGACCGCATGGCAGCCAGGCGAGACACAGACCGGCCACAGGGCAGCCAGGTCAGGCACGGACTGACCACCAAAGGCCCAGGAATCACGGGACAACCACAGTTTTCGGGGCAGGGGGAACACCTATAACCAATAACGAACAGGATAACAGCAGGGAGCCTGGAAACCCCGTAGACCATGCCTCAACTCCCAGGGCCCTTCCTCCAGGGGGGCACCTCCACATACCTACAGTTCAGAAGGGAAGTAAACTGCTCAGTGTTAGTTTCCTCCATTTTGCTTGCTCAGAATATGCACTCCCTCCACTTGTATCAAAACCATTTAAATCCTTCAAATAGCCTTCTGACTGTCCCTGACCACTTCTTTGTACCAGAATAAGTGTTATCCATGAAGTGTAATTAATAAGCACCTCAGAAAAAAATTCAATGGCTTTGAAACTGAGCTTAAAAGTAGACCATCTAACTGCAGAATTTAATAAAATAAAAAAATTTAAAAATCACACTATCTGAATGAGTCCATGCTCCTGGTTCCTGCAAGACTCACATGGTATCCCTTATGTTTATGACATTGCATGTAATGTCTGTTTATCATCAAAGTTATGAGAAGTGCACAAGCAGTAGGGATCAGGATATGCTCTTTAGTAGAAAGCAAAATAGTAAATTGAAACTGATTTCTGGCAGGCTGCAAGAGGATGAAGCAGATGGGTTAAAAGTTGTGGAGACAGAAATAAACTGATGAGAAAGTACAAATAAAGATCCTTGCAAATAATCTTCTTGATCTAAATTATAAAAAACTTGCTTTCAATATGACCTTTCTCTCCTCTCCCTGTACTGAAACTTCATTGTTCTTTTTCTCCGCAGAGCATAATTCTCCTGGAGAACTCTAAACTCAGCAAATGAGAATGTTCCCTGACTGCCAGGCGTGGGTGAGCACTTGAGCAGTGCCCTGGATGGATGCATGTCAGGGAGCACTGTGGGCATAGAGCATCCACCCTGTACATGCCAGATTGTGCCAGAAACAGGTTCATAGCAAGGGCCTGTGGTGCACTTGTACAAATCTGCCAGGTGGGATAAGAAGGAATTGCAGACCACATTGTATTTTTCCCAGAATAAGAGAATAAGATTGAAATTAAAGTAGGAATCCTTATAATGAGGTACTATATTGTCAAAGGTGAGAAATTATGTTGAGTAATCAATTGGTTGCGTAATTCCTCATTTTATTGTTTGTTGACTGCTTTTTTAGTCCTCTAGTGAAAATGCTGAATAAAAGGAGAGCAAGTTGTGAAAAACTAAAATGCAAAGAGATTGTGGCCTAGGAACAGTCACTGAATGAGAGGGGCAGATCTGGCTGGTCACCATTGTCACTGATTCACTGAACTTCACAGAGATATCACAGCATTACAGGAGGAGTTGCTCAAACCATTAATTAAATGAGTGAAAAAAAAAATCTAATATTTATTGGTAATAATCATATAGAAAAGTGTAAATCCAGTACAGTGGTGACTACTTATAAAATTAATATAGATGAGAATTTTAAAGTACTTGATTTATTAACATAATGATGACAACCGTTGCCCTCTGAGGAAAGTAAGACTTGTAAGATAAAATATGCTGAATCAAAATGAACACAGAAAGGTAATGTCTATCTGTAGCATAAGTAGACTGAAAGTGAATGTGAAATCAAAGTGAAGAGGTTGCACGTCAGAATGACAGAAGACTGATGCAAAGGCATATGCAGAAGTTAGAAATATGCACAGAAAATTTTTTATTTATTCCTCATTCTACATGAACGCAATGTGAAAAATATAGAATTAAGTAAAGGAGAAATGCATTAAACACCTTATTCCAACTTGATATACTTTTGTTTGCTTTTTTTTTTTTTGCTTACAACTGTCCCAAATGCTGTTCCTCAGCTAGTTTTCAGTCAGATCTGACATCCCGAGTTGGAAATGAAATGTAACAAGACATAGAATTGTTTCTACAGATATTCAACCTCAGACACAGGCAAATATTGAGATTATTCTCTGAATTCAAAATTCTATTTTTAAACTAGGAAATGCCATCAGCTGTGTCACTTTGTATTTTATTCATTTCTAGGGGTTTTGGCTTTCTGGAAGTTAAAAACTGGTAGTGCTTCTGACTATTTTATTTCCCTTGTGCAAGACATTTCTCAGAAGACATGTCTCTTCAGTGTAATCCCTGGCTTGCACTCTGTCTTCCCGCTCAAAAGCTGACACAGCAGGCCCTACACCCCCTCCATGTCCAACCAGGAACTAAGAAGAAAAACAACTTCTCTGGAACTAATGCCTTCTTGATTTATTCAAAGGATTTCCACAATCAGAGAAAACTTTTTAAATAAAACATACTGCATACATCAGCATACCCTAAACATTTTCTTCTCTTACAAATTAGGACAGGCTGCATCCAAAATTGCTGTCCTTCACTGGACAGCAAAGTACTTACAGACACACGGCAGTTTCCACTTCTGCTAGCATCTTCCTCTCAAAGATTAGTATACATAGCTAAGAATAAGATTTTTTTTTTCTTATCTCTACATGCTGAACTGTATCAAAAAGTTGCTGGGCTTCACTTGGAAGTTAAGCCACCATGACTTACCCAAAGAAGCTACGGATGTCCTATCCCTTCCAGTGCTGAAGGCCAGGTTTGACACGGGGCTTTGAGCAGCCTGGTCTAGTGGAAGGTGTCCTGCCATGACAAGGGGCTTGGAATGAGATGATCTTTAAGCTCCCTTCCAATTCAAGCCATTCTATGATTCTATGACAATTCCATGGCTTCAGCGCATATGCCCTCAAGCATTTTCTGGACTATGCCTCATGTATATAGTGTGATGCTTTTCTGCTTATTTCCCTAGAGTTTATTATTAAAAGGCATATGAATATCCTTATTTTTCTGTAAAATAACATAACTAGGCATATCTTAGAATGTCCGTCTTTGTAAACAATTCATGTATTTACAAAGGAAGTTGCATGTTAAACCTACAGTCTCATAATTTTTGCTTCTGCAGGCCTGAACTTTGTGAGGATTTAGATACATATTTAACACCAGCAATTAGGAGCCAGAATGCGCTATAATGCACTTCCTTCTACACCATTTAAAAAAATAGCAAAAATATTAAAACACTTTCCAAGGTTTTTCCTGTATGTTACATGCTACTTGGAAATAAAGCTATTAAACTTCTATTGGCTCTGAAGGAAGCCACAGAAAATGGAAGAATATGCAAGCAGTATCTTGCATAGAATTCCTTTTTTTAATACTTGTGCCAATTTTTAATATTGAAGTTAGTTAGTGATTAGCAGTGGTAGTTGAGGGGACCTGAGAAATCCTCTTTAGCAAATAGATTTTTTAAAAAATCTCTCAGCTGAATCTCACAGCTAAAAAGGGCTCCTCTGCGCAGACTAGAAAACATTGATCAGCTCAGTCACAAATTCCATCTGATGAGCTATGCTGAATTAACTACTAGAAATTTTGAAAATTTGGATGAAGTCTATGGAGAAATGATTCCTCTTTCCAAATAAGTTTCCCATATCCACCAATGGCTTGAATCCATTGAAAATCACTCCAAATGCCAGATCGTTGACATCACTCCTCTGCCAAAACCTCATGAAATATTTTTGGCTTGATATAGAGTCATATACACTAAGGAAGGCTTTGGCTTAGAAAATTATTGTTTTGAAGTAAACTAAAATTGCAAAAGTTTGTCAAACTGTCTTCATCTTGCTGCAGCCTCACCTGAGAAGTGCTGCAGGAATCCTAAAGAAGAGGAGAGGGAAAAAAGTTAGGAACCCTGAAATATAAGAGTAATTTCTTCAGCAAAAAATATTGCCTTGGAATCTCAGTCTAAGATCCAACTTTCTATAAATATATAGCATACATGCACGTGTTAAATATTAATTTGAATTCTTAGCAGAAATCTCATTAGAATCTATTAGTTTTATCTAAACTTTCCAGCTAAACACATTTGCATTTACATAGCAAAGTGTTGCAAGAATTTCAGGAAGCTTGACAAGTCACAAGAAGTTGTAGAAATTATGCAGGCATCTCTTCCTCTGAAAACAATATATAAATTCACTGCTTCAGTGTGTTCTACAGCACCTTCAGCTTCCAAGTGTACAAAAAGTTAACAATATGTTGTAGTTCCCAAAGAATTTATGGGATCTTCTGTATGACAACGTGTAAGAGACACAGGATAAGAAGCAGTGTGCAGAGGTAACTAGTTCCTGAGGAGAACTCAAAGAATGTTTTGGAACTGTATGTGCAGATGTGCTCTAAAAATTAAATAAAACCTTAAAAGATACTCTCAACGTAGTACAGTTTGACACACCACCATCTGAAGGAATGAATAAGAGGAATTTAAAATTTAGAATCTCACATTCACTTGGTCAACAGGCAAAAGTCAAAGGGTACTGAACTAGGCAAGGTACTGAAAAAAATCCAAGTCTAAACTGGAAGCACGCTGTAAGAAATTCAGGTGGTCAGAACACCACCACGTTACATTAACACAGATCCTCCAAATTCACCAGCTCTCTACATTTAGTCCAGAGTTTCATGGCAATATCAAAGTGCTCTTTATCTCAAGACAATAAAAGTATCTAAAAATTATTTTCTGATTTTAACTGGTTTTATTTGTTAATTATGTAACTTATTATGTGTAAAATTCTATTGTTAATTTTTTTCCAGTCTTGAATACCATTATGAGAGTAGTTGCCAACTAAGCTGTAACAGTTAATGTTGTTTGTGAAACCTACTATGTGTTTTTATTATTTGTTTCCCACTTGTGTTTTATATACTGCTAAAATTTGAAACTGTCATTAGAGATAAACTTTAAAATACGAGAGACATATTCCTTGAAAATCCAGAAGAAACTAGTAATTTCCTTTTTAGACAGTTAAACGATCTAATAAATTCAGCAAATCCAGCATCAAGTATCAAGAGATTGGTATCTTTTATCGTAGTAGGGCCACAAAGAATTTTTAATCAGTTTAAAATGCATTGAACAGCTGCTATCTTCAAACCTTTATTCTGAATGTAGCATACACTCAGTTTTAATTCAGCACGATATTTCAGAGCAATGAACAAACAAATATATTTTCTCTTTCTAACTGAGGATACCTTTTCGTGTAATTTTTTTTTGGTTGTCATATGGACGTCTGATACTATTTAAAGCATCACATGAACCAGAAGAATAAAAAAAAACTTAATGGTATCTGTCAGCTAGTTATTATTTCATTCCCATCATAACACAGCGTACGCTTACTTTTCCTTCTCTCACCCTATTGATGAAACCGTAGACAAATTAGGAATGAACTGGTGCAGTACATATAATAACTTTTTGATACAGGGTAAAGCGTTCAGACAAATGTAGCACAAGTTCACGAAAAGAAACAGAGACCTAATTATTGTAAAGCCACAATGTTAGCAAAGGACATTGTCATGTAGATGCAAAATCAATTTGCAAGCAAAAAATGTTTCAGCACAAATTTATCGAAGGTTCCAGTAAGCAGATTCAAGAGGCATGCCTTGTGTTCCTGGAGTTTAGCTTCCTGGATATTTCCTCCTTCTTTGCTCAGGCATATTGCTTTTGGTCCATCTTCACAGGAACATCAAATTTGTTAAAAAGAAAATATTTCTGCTAATTCATGCTACCAGGAAACAGAAAGAACTTTCCTGTGCTAGCCTTGCGTATTTTTGGTCCATAGCACAGTGTATAACACTGAGAATTCTCCGGACCTTTATGAAACCTGAGATACACTAATGGTATTGAATGGGTGCAAGTGGCATAATAATTATGGACCTAATACTTCTCGCCCACATGTATACAAGAATTCTTCTATATTAATGGCAATATTCCTTTAACCTAGAAAAAGTCTTCCCATGCAACAATTTGTCTCTGCCTGGGTTGCCCAGCAGATCTGAGGAACTGATTTTAGAAAAGGAAGACATCTATAATTAATACTTGTATTTGTAAAAATAAGGGAACCTCTTGATACTTGTGTCTTTCTTTAGTCAGGTGGAATTGACTACAAGAATAGCAAATGATTTTATGAGCTTCTAGCTACTCCAGGGACTGAGGAGACCTCATGAAACTGCAGGGTCTCAGAAAATATTCTGAGAACTGTTCATTTGCCCAAAGGGGAAATGAATGAGGAAACTTCATGACGCAAGCCTGTGAGGACCTCCTTTCTCTTGGCCTTGTCTGAGGCCTCTCTCCTCCTTTCTCTGGGCCTTTCTCCCCAGGGAGGGGTGTTGATTTTGTCCCTGACTTAGGGCATAAGGGTTTGGCTCTCCAACAAGTGACTGAATATAACCTATATTCTTAAAGATGGAACTGTATTGAAAAGATGCCAAGTAGTCAGGACTAGACATCTAAAACAGTCAGCTTCATCATTTGCCATTTGCTTTCTCTCCCCAGAGAGGTTTCTTTGTAATATGCTCATCTGTGAAATCAAAGCTTTCTGCTTCTCAGACTTTGGAAACATCATATTGTTAGGTCATGTTTTAGTGAAGTGTCATCTAAAATGCACATGCAAGCTCCAACCAAAAGTAAGACAAATCTGATTCAAAAGCAGCAGAATAACCATACTTTTGCGAAGCACAGGGGGGAATTCAAGTGTTAAGTACTCCCATAGCATCAGATCAGTTTTGTTGAGGGTGTGAATGGCCACTGATCATACCAAAGACTGCCTTAAGTCAGCAGGATATTAGTATGATTTATTTAATCACACATACTTTAAACTTAGTTTAAAGTAAACCTGTCTAAAACTTACCCTGGATAGTACTCTACTGCTTACAGTTTTTGAAGGGTCCTGAATTTCAGAAAAAGATCTTTTAAGGTCTCTGTAAGGGTTCCGGTGCATTCTGATATAACATAATTTTCGTATTTTCAAAGCAAAATTTTAAATCCAAGAAAAAACATGTGTTTCACAAAATATGCTGGAAATATGTCCCCTTTCTAAACCAACCTTATTTTTAGTAACATTTTCATAAACGAAGTAACAAATAACCTCATGAAAATACCTTCACTGTCACACAAAAAGGGTTTCTCTGACATACTCCCATAACTTTTCTGTAAATTTAAGAATTTTTTGTTAAACTTTGCAAAGAGAACTTTTTCTGTCTAGAATAAGATTATAGAATAAGAAATAGGATAACAAAAAGCCCTATTTTTTTTCTATCTGCTGAGAAATCTACTGCTTTTGAGAAGTTTTTTCTCATTGGAAAATACTTCTAATGCTGTCCAAGGTCAAAAAGGACTGACATTTGCTGGGTGTTTTGTAGGCTGTGTAAAAGGGATCTGCAAGCTCAGTTCAGTTCCCAGTCAACAAATGTCCAACACAGCTGTCATTAATCGGCATTCCTGCTGGCAGCCTCTGCAAAGAGGGCAAAGGCTAATGTACGTGGAAGCTGACCTATTTTATGACTTTATTAGTAATTCTTCAGAACAGGCTTCTCAGTGTGAGGAAGTGAACACTGGTTCTTACTGCTGTTGCTGGGGCTGTAGGCTTCCTTTGGATAAATAAACTTGGTTTCCAAAGCTCCCAGTCTGGCATCTTTCACACATACTAAAACCCACTAAAAAAGAAATATTCATACAAGTTGCACTGTTTGAAATAAAGCATATTAGCACTCATGCTGAGAAGGCTATATCTGGTCAGTTTCTTTCCAGAAAGCTATTTGCTAATTAACTATTCCTGTTTCTTTTTCCAATAATATTTTCATGCAGATATGGACATCTTCTGCCCGAACTAATTCTCATTCTGTTATTCAGCCATCTTTAATTTCTAACACTCTTAACCAAGCTAATTTTCCAGGCAACATTTATTGAGCTTGATGAGCACCAGGCAACATCTTTGTGGGCTAACCCATAATAAAGTACTATTTCCTCTCTAGAATACCACATATGCCCATTCATTTTCTGCATTCACTTTTCTGTAACAAGTAAAGTTTTCAGTATCACTGATAACCTTGTTTATAGAAAAAAACCTGCTCCTACAACAAACAGTTTGCTAGCTATGCCCCAACAGAATAACATTTAGGGGAGGGTACGAGAGAGAGAAGAAATTTTAATTTTGGGGTTGTAAATACAGTTTGCAATCATGGTATTACAGAATATTGATCTTTGTTCTTATAAACTGAGCTAGCTTAATATGGAAAAAAGAGGATTGTGGAAACAGAGGGAAATTAATTACAAAACAGGATGATGTAATTCCTTCCATGCATAGTTGCACTTCAAACCGTGATGCCATTGTTTTGCTTATAACATAAATCCTAAACTGAGCACAAAACACTACTTATTTACCAAGCAGCTACTGATACTGCAGTCCAGAAATAAAAATTAATTTATTGATTTCAAAGAACTATAGTTTTTTACTGTATTTTATCTGTTTGACTGACGTGAAGGACTCACATTCTTTGATCAAGAAGCATAAAAAGCAATGCAAAAGACAGACATTGTGCAAGAGAATGTTTCATGTTTTTTCTAATCCAATTTTCTCCCTTTAAAAATACTTTTTGAACTTAAAATTATTTGTTTCCATTTCCTTTTACAAATGTTTATTCCTAGCTTTATAAGCTTTAATTTTATAAGAATCTTTTGCCTTAAATCAGCTTCTGAATTGGACATACTAATTTTCCTTTTGGTCACCAAGCACACAAGTATAAAATGCTCCAAGTTTTTATTAAAAGCTTTTTTTTCTGTTTATAGCATAGTTGTACAGCTTTTAACATTCATGTATGTTTTGGGCCATCAAGACTGTTTTATAATTGCTCTAAATGTACTTGTTTATTTACCCATCAAATAGTTTGACATTTGATGTGTTGAATTTTCTCTATGGAAAAACATTAAAGGGAAATTACTCACAGTACACTGCTCTTGCATATTTTTCCCTCATAAAGCAGACCTCTTGACAAGATGAGGTCCATTAAGTGCAGCACACAGATCTTTTTAACCATTTCCATACCACATGGCAATATCCAAGGACAGAGTAAGTTACCATTGGTCGCCTAATCCAATCTCTCAAATTTGTCGTTTAGGACTGTTTTATTTGTCACATAAGCGCATATTTTTGACTTACAGTGAATCACCAGTCAGGACAACATATCAAACCAGCTGAAATAAGCTTGATAACCTTTTCCATCTGGAATGAATGAGTGACATACATGCCAAATCACAGCGCTTGTGATTTTTAATCCTTGATAAACACAGAAGTTTTAGAACTATTTTATCAGGTTGCATGAAAGTTGTGCAAACAACCAAATAAAAAGTGAGCCATTCTTTATTGAATGAATAGATATGAAACAACCAAGCATCACACATGAACACTCTCAACCCAAATGATTTTATGTGTGTATCCATTTTAAGACCCTACCTGTCATAAATTGCTCATCTTTCCTATAATGCTTCTATTAAGAAAGGTTCAAAAATGTATCATTCAGAGTCACTGAGCATTTGCATACATGACCTCCATCTTTCTGTCTCTGTGTCTCACTTTTTCCTTCAAAGTTTAGAGGTTATGTAGACCTCCACGGACACATCAATCTCCATAATCATAGACAAATGTTTCACAGGAGACAGTGAGACAATTAGAGAGGAAAAGGGGTGGCACCAACATTTGCAAAGAATAAATTCCGTGTACCCCATCTAAGTCTGTCATTTACTCTTCATCTTGGAATTGCTTGAGGTTTTTTCTTATATTTTTCTCAAGCTTTCTGGTTGCTTTAATTTCACTTGTTGCAGCTTCAGCAGCATATTTTTGTTACATCCACACTTCTGCTCCAAATATGGTGTTCAAGGAAGAAAACAGGCTCTAACCTGTTCTTTCAAATTAGTGTTTTCTGGGGATGATCAATGCAATATCTCTACCCATTGCAGAGGTGCAGAGCAGGACCCTCTTCCTTTTTATTGTTAATATGCTAACTGAAATATTCTTTTTCCTACTGCACTCAATGCCTGTCATTTTCTTTTGATGACTAGAGTTGTCCAGTATTTTACATGCATATTCACTGACATCTTAACAATTTAACCTGTATTTGAAGCTATCAGAGGTCTCATCTACACAATAAGCTGCACAGCCTAACCTGCAGTATCATTTGAAATAGTTTTACTCATATCCATGTACTTGGAAACAAAACCCAGATTCCTCCTGCATATCCTTCCAATTCCCGCATATGCTGAATCACTCTCTGGTGATGTTGATTTCTCCCCAGTGCTTGAAGATGCCAATTAGACATTGATCTATCTAGGTATTTCTATTAACTCACACAAGCAAGACAGGATGAACTCAAAACATCTTATTAGTTTGAGACCAGATTATTTCCATTGAATTTACATCAGCTTCTAAAATTAATTTTGGACTTCTTAATGAGGGGTTTGTACCAGATTTGTAAAAACACAATTAAAAAATAATGCACATTGCTGTAGCTTTACAGACCAACAAAGCAAACCTGAAAATATTTCTTACCAAATTTAAGAGGAAAAAAAATTAGGGAAAAAGGACAAAGTTATTTCTGTCATTCTGGCACAACACATTGGTTGCATTCTAACACTAGTAATTTGAACACCATAGTAGAAAACCCAAATCTTTTTGTAAAGTGTTGAAATATATCCTCACTGAAAGAATGATACATGATTTGACAAAGTAGACATCTGCCTATTTTCAACACTGTTCTAATTTAAAAGCAAGCCTACCTCAGTCTTTTTAGAGAAAAGGTTTTTTACGGTTCAGGTTATAGAGGAAAATATCCAAGTCTCACACTGATATTACCAGAGCTGATGAAATGACTGACGGTACGACCATGTGAACTTGAGGTCTAGGCATTCTTTGCAAGTCACCAGCAGTGGAGTTATCCCACCTGCATAGTTCAGTGGACCAGCTAAGCCAAGATGAATTTCATGAATTTTATAAATTTTATGAAAAGGAAGTCATAAGATTCTTCACCTCCATGAGAATTCAGACAGTAATTCAACATCTTGTTACAAATAAGTAGTTACTTAGCATCATAACACTGAAGATTGATGGTGATCCAGGTCATTCAAAACCCCAGAGGCAGGTAGAACATAGTACCATGATCTGAATGCACTTTGGTGAGGACTAATAAAACAGTTCTTAATTCAGGTTTAGGAGCAAAAGATTGGTATGACTTACTGGAAACAGAATGAAATAGGTAATATAGTGAAATAAGTGGAAATTAGACATGTTAATTTCCTGCAATTTATAGTAATAACTTGCAGATATGCCACTCAGACTACATTTCTGTCAGATCTCATAAGTTCGGAAGGGTTGGGTCTGGCTAGCAACAGAATCAGAAATCTCAAAGGAAGATCATGCACACAGCTTGAAGCAATGCTGACAAGTCAGACAATGATTCCTTTCCCTTCGGCTCTACAATTACACAAGCTCTCGCAGTGTGAAATGTGCCACCATGCTGAGTTGGTAACATCTGAAGGAAAGAGGTTCAAATAAGTAATTTCTGTTTTCTTGGCTCAGTTTCAACTGGATATAACATTTTTCTTCACATCCTGCTCCCTGAAGAACTCCTGTAAAGTGCTGGAGCATATTCTGAAGGGGTTGCAGTGCTCCATCCCAGAGGTGACCTGAACGTCTGCAAGCACTCTGCATTTGGTAGGTTACCTACATTTTTACAAAAATGAAGCAGATAAAACTGCACACCATTTTACCGATACAATTTTATAATGAGTCCAGATATGAATATTTCCTATTAAATTAATTACCTACACAGTGTTCCTTCAACAATTGCATTGGTCCGATTAAATTTTTTCTCCACTGCTACCTTAGCAAATTTGTTTGATATACATACTACCTATTTTGTACTATAACCTATCTGTTGGCCATAAAAATCCTTAAAAAACATGGCTGTGCTTTGAAGGACAGGATCTCCTTTTCTGTAGACAAATGTAAATCATAAGGTTTTTGGTGGGCAGGCCATAAACTCAAAACATGACACCATGCTTCACATTTCCATTTCAACAAATGTCAACCATATCCTACAGAAGTGTAATAGAATATTTTATTAAAAGGACTTTTTTTTAATTCAATAAGAAGGAAACAGACTACATAAGAAAGGTAAGGGCAAGTACATGTAGAGCTAGAACCAGTATATAAGATCTTCTTTCCTTCACAAAATTGCTACATTGGAATTGTTGTTTCAGTCTCAATGGTATTTCAGCAGAATGGCTACCTTGCACATCTGGCACAGGTATTTGTCCAGTTGGAATATTATGGACAGTTGGATATCCACACTGTTGTGTTTTAACCCCTACGGACAGTTAAATCACACATAACCACTCACTTACTACCTGTTCAGTAGGGTTGGGGAGAGGATAGAAAGGTAAATAAAAGTATGAAAACTTGTGGTTTGAGATAAATACAGTTTGATAAAGCAAAGGTAGCACAAGAAAGCAAGGCAAAACAAGGAGTTAATTTACTACTTCCAGTGGGCAGGTAGATGTTCCTCTCCAGGAGAGCAGGGCTCCACCACTTGTGACAGTTACTTGGGAAGACAAATGTCAGAACTCCAAATGCTGCCTTTCCTCCTCATCCTCTTCCTGAGCTTTTATTGTTGAACACGACATCATATGGTATGGAATATCCCTTGGTCAGCTGGTGTGGCCCCTCCCTCCAGCCTACCCACTGGTGGGTGTGGTAAGAAGCAGCAAAGTCCTCTGTGTAAGCCCTGCTCAGCAATGATGAGAACATCTCTGTATTATCAACACTCTTTTCAGCACAGATCTGCAACATAGCCCAGTGCCAGCTATTATGTAGAAAATTATCTCAGCCAGAATCAGTACACACATTTAAGGAAAGATGTCGATATGCAAAAGTATTCAGGGAAAAGCCAGAAGACTACCTGAAGATGGGAAACAATATTTTACAGTTAAAAATTTGAAGAGACCAGTATGAGTATTTCAAAAAAAAAAAGTTAGCATCCCGGCTACAGCCATAAAAGTATTGACATGGAACAACATTTTTCAATACAGAATTATTTTTCAGAGAAATCTGCAGCACCAGAACAGTGTTTGGATGGTAAAGTTGGACAAATTCAGCTTAGGAAAGAATCAAAGGCTTGTTTGGTGGTCATTTTTCCTTTGAAACTAATTTATCAGAGTAATATTTTGCCAACAATTATAAGAACCCTTGTGAAAAAGTATAATATATCTCTGAGAGCCATGTTACTCTTCAAAGTAGAGAAGGCCTATGGCTTAAATGATGTTGGAGGTCAAATTAAATTATCAGAGTGATCCCTTCTGTCATTCTGGAAATGGCATCTTAGATTAAATCTTTCTACAACTTACATTTCAAAAGTGTCTAATATAAACACTAAGAAGAAAATATGAAAGTCTAAGCTTTATTTATCTGTAACTTTACAATCCAGAGCCAAAGAACACCTTGTGACTTTCTTATACTTCACTCATGAGCCAGAGGCAGACATGAAAATCAGCACAACACATATTTTTAGGAGTTTATTTATTTATTAGTGTATGATAATCTAAAAAGACCTTCATGTAGGCACGATTACCTATCAGGAAATTAGCAGTATTTCTACTTATTTTGAAAGGAATTCAAAATAGCAACCACAAGTTACAAAACCAGATCTTTTTGAGAAAGCCTATTTTCAGCCTATTTTTGCAGATGGATTTGTCTATCATTTCCTTTATGGTGGTAACCCAAGATAGAAAGAAAACAGAAAGGAAATAACATGTTCTAAATGTAATAACAAAAGTCATGTTCCAATTTTCTGATTTGCTTAGTCTGCACGGTAAAACCAAAAGGGATATGAAGCTTCCAAAGCCATTATATTCTGTATTGGAGATTTATATCTAAAACATGCAGCTCTTTATAACAGAAGTGACAGCAGTAAAAATGCATAAATAAATAAGGGTTGAAGTCCCCTTATTTTTAAGGTGATATAAGCTATATTCCATCTCAAGCCATAAATATAATCCCAAACCTATCTCTGAACCAAAGAATATTCAGTGATAGCTTCTTTTCTATGATTCACCTTAAAGATATAAGTCTGAAGTCCGGATCTTCTCCATGTAGGTGTTTACATGCATGTTAGAGATGCCCCAGGACTCTAGAAATTCCCAAAATGCTGAGGTTACTGACTGTTATCTGGCTGCTCCACATCTCTCATAGATTTGCATCTGGCATCATGGACATATCAGACATGCATAGCTCACATGAGTTCTAGCTGGCAGGCTGGGTGGACTCAGTGGCACTATGGGTCCTCTATCTTATCTCACAACATCAGATGGACAACTTAAACAGAAGCAGACACAGATGTTCCTTTTGAGATTATCTGAATCAGCTGATGCTGGAATCCCAACAAATATGGAATTTATATCTTCTTAGAGTACCTAAATCTCAAAAGCATGAAAGAAATTCCAGAATGCAGTGTTTCCTGCAGAATTTACAAGTTCAAGACACAATGATTCTCAAAATTTATTTGATTTCAATAAAATTCTGACTAGAACCAGATCAAATTCAGATTATATTGTTCTTAATTTTCTGTTATCAGGCTACACTTCAAGGATTCATCATGCAGTCTCACAGCACAAGGTGAGGAGCCTCCCCTTTTCACAAGGCTGTTGATATCTTTTGCTTTCATGAAAAAAATCAAACTGAAACCAAGCTTCAAATTATGGAACACCCTTCAGGGAAAACAATTACCTTTCTCCATGCAGTTCTCAGCACCCTGTAGGAGTGTGATCCAGTAACAGATAGAGTGTGTGTGAATTCTGCTATTTTCTGTCCATCTTGGGTTACAGTCATAAAAGAAATGATAGACAAATCTGTCTGCAAAAGTAGGCTGGAAATAGGGTTTCTCAAGGGATTTCTAACATCTTTGGCTTCCCTTCAGGCTGGAAATACCACAAAAGCAAGCTTTTCATGGTGTTTGTATTTCAGCACATCTGCTTTTATGGCCCGCTGAAACCAGGAAGTTTAGAGCACATACAAATGAAAAATCATCTCAAGAAAGCTAAGCAAAGAGTCAGAGGTCCAAGTTTAAAGAAATATTCAATTACATTGTTATTTTAGCTTATGAGCTCGCCCACCCCTAACTGTTGAAACAGTTGTTTAAACCTTTGTTAAATAAGTATGTAAAGGCATAGTACAGAAGTAAAGGTGTCAAAATAATTCTCATATTATATTTTTCACTATTGTTTGATAGGTCACCTTCACCTTCTATTTACAGATGCCAGAAGTTATCAAAAATAATGGATGGCACTCCTAAATCAGTGATAGGATCAACAGCAGAGATGGTATTAAAGCCCAGAGGCATTTTTTTTCTAAACCGTATCTATTGCCCTACTAATCCTTAACTATATTCTTTCTGCTATCAGCCATTATTCAGCTTCTCTTCCATCATATTCTCTTTCCCCTTCATTTTCTACTCACATTTTTCAGTTGGAAAAAGTTTCCCAAGGATTGTCATGTAAAAAAAACTGTAGAAAGGAACAAAAGTCCTTTAAGGAAATCTTACATTCTTACAAGATGCCTAGGATAAGAAAAAGTTCATTTTGCAAATATCTCCAAGCATTTAATAGAGCTTTAAATTGGCACAGATATGTAGGAAGTTTAACCATATATATGAGTGTCTATTGTCTTCTAACTGAGATAATTGCTTAGAACAGTCTGCATTTTCATATTTTTGGTTGCTTGTAGGAAGATCTATAAAGTATAAGAAACAGTCATTTGTATTAATAGATGTAGGAAAGGGCCTCAGAAGAGAAAACTTGAACGGAGCAAAGTTTCTTTGGTAAATTTGTACCATTTGTAATGATACTTTTGTTTTCTTATTAAAGAATTTTGTTGCATTTTCCAGCCATGTATGGCTACCTGTGGAACAAGATTTTACAGAGCAGAGGACCCAAAAACCTTTTGATAACTCCTTTTTTGGTGTATTGTCTAGCAGTTTTAAGGCATGGCCAAAAGGCCTTTAAGACATTACAGTGGCTAAATGAGTTCTTCTCCCATGACCAAGAAGCCAAAAGATATAAGCCAAATCAATTCTTCTTCTGTCTCCCCTTGAATAATAGAGAATAAATAAAATTGTTTATACTATCTTTATAAAAGTAAGCTAAAATGCCAGCAGTGATTTCTGTCCACTTTGTTCTAGCTATGCCAGATGCTATAAGATTTTTCTTCCATTTTGAAGAGCAATGTCATATGCAGTCTGTTAGATGTGCTTATGCTTAATCACAAAATAATCCAACTTTCTCAGTGAAGGAATCTTTAAATATAAACTTCCATGTTAGTCTTATGAATATTTTTACTGTTTATTTTCAGATTCACTTTCTGCATCACTGTCACAGGTATTTTTGCATGGAAATATATTCAAACGCCTAAGCTTGGGTTTTGCCTGTACTTCACATAAAATATGCCTGACTGGCACCAGGAGTTGAAATTCTGTCAAGCTGGAATATTCACCTATGCTAAAATCATAAATTGGGAAATTTTCTAGTGCCAGAACAAACTCATCCTGACTTCTTCCACCTAACAGACATTTTGCAAGACACTGAAATATCATCTTGATGCATGTGAATCAAAATATGACTCCTTTCATTGCCATGTCAATCTGCAGTCGCTGTACTGTGAGGCTGAAGCTGTACTTTTGGAGGCAGACTAATTCACTTCAGGCATTGCAAGCTCTCTCTGTCACTGAAGAAATGTGACGTATTCCAACTTCTGTGGGACGATTCTTGGTAGTGTTTACACAGTACATGTGCAATTTGTTCTGTTTGTGGGATCAAAAAGCCCAAAGGCCACAGAAGTCTTCAAGGTCAGTGAAGGTTGGCAGAGGACAGGAAAAAAGCTGGCAGAGGAGAAGGATATGTGCTGTAGTCGAGCTGGGGGTATTCTCCATGCCCTTCCCCAGGAACTCAGGGACAAACTGCTCCTCATTTTAAGACAGCTGGTGGCAGTGTGTGGAGTTACAGTCCAGGAAGCAGCTCATAAATATTGGCTAAGGGATAACATTGTCAAATTGCATAAGTATCTGAGAAGCCACAGACATCTGAATTCATTAACAGTTCATTTTCAAGAGCGAAAAATTTGAGGTTTATTTTCAATGTTGTTTTGAAAAATGATAAACTTTCTGTTAGGAGAAAGACTTTAAAACACAAATGTTTTAATTTGTACAGCAGTAAATTTTGTACAGCACTAAATGTCTAAGCCTTTATTTGTATCTTGCCTTCTTTCTCCAGCTTTCTCCAGCTCCCTTCCTTTCTTTCCATCCTTCTTCTCCCCCATAATTAGAAAGGTAATGGATAGAAAAAATTAAAACAACCATGTTCATGGAATGATTCCTTTTCCATTGAAGACAGAAATGTACCATAATCATACCCACCGAATTAGCACTGTTTCAGCAAGTGTTTGGAGAGATTAACGTAGATGATCTCTTAATGTTGTTTCACTGCAATATTCTGGAAAAAATTCACAGAATTTCTACTGTTTCAGGAGAATTAGTGCGAGCTCCCCATAAAGAGTTGTAACAATAGGATAATTTAAAACGTAAGGAATATTTAATCTCTCATGTAAAAATAAGGGAAATACAATCTGTTTACACAGACATCTTCTTCAGCTCTGTCTCTTTCCTGCTAAAAGTCCTGAAGAGGGTGGTTGTAAAGCAATACTAGAGTTCCTCACCAAAGATGGCCATTTTCTGATTTAAGAACAAAATTGCCTTACAACAGTCACTGTTTTCATCTTGATTAACAGTACTATTTTACTATTCCTGTTCTGAAACATATGGATTTAGAGGTAAACACACAGATGCCAAGCAAGGTTAAAGGAACTGTTTTGAAGAAAGTCCTGCGTACCTTCACAAATGTTTTGGAGTTCAGTACTTAGAAATGATTGATCTGTGCACCCAGAGCAAGTTTCTCTCCTCTCTTTTTAGTAAGTTCAGGAAGACAGGTTGGATATGCCTTCTCTGGGTTGTATCCCTACCTCGTTTTACCCATTGACAGTGGATAATTCATTTTTAGACAGAGAACAAGCTTCATTAAGTTTGGTTTTATATCAGTGTTTCCGAAAGAGAATATGCTTAGATATTCATATTTTGGAATTGAAGTTACTGTAGGAGAAGCTGTATCTACCCACAGTGCACTAAAGGATTCTTATATTGGTGCGTGGGGGAGACACAGTGAAGGAGCTGTGTTTTTTCCCAAGAACACCCTACATAATTTACACCTGAATGCTTACAGGTAACAGTTTTCTGGGCTTACTGGACATGCAGGAGCTAAGAGACCCTTATTTTAAATGGTGGTGCCATTGGATGGATGTTCTTTATGAGATAGTCTCTATTTTGGTATTTGTTTCTGAAACCCTTTCAACAGATGTACTAACTTTCCAGCTATACTACAAATTCTTTCTGTTCTCACAGAATTTTTTGAAGGAAAGAAAAAAAAAAAAAAGAAGAATTTTAAAAATCAGTTTTCATGTGAATTGATGCAGCGGGAAGATAAATTGTCTCTAATAGTCCCCAACGCTGTCCCACTCTTTCTTGGAAAGATGAGTGCAGAGTAGGCCGAAGGAGCAGAGGAGGTGGCAATTTGAATAAATGGTACTAAACTCACATAAGAAAACCTTGCAATTTGTGTGTTGTTACATGCCAAATAGCAAGGCAAGTCTCTGGTTTTCTGTCTCTTCTAACAAGAATGAAACAGTCACAGAGTAATTTCCCTTTCACACATGAAATTCAGTGCAAATTTGCAACTTCAATTTACAAATTCTTCACACCACTTACAAAGCCTGTTCATTCAATCTCCCCCCACCCAGTGAACTTCACCCTGAATTTGCTTTCTTTTCATTTTTTGATGCTTCTACTCCTCTCTCTCTTAAGCAATCCAATTACAAAAACAATATTTTAACTGAAAAAAGCTTAAAAATTTCTTTTGCTTTTTTAAAACCAGCTACTCCTTTTGGTTTTAAACATTTTCTTCCCTGTCTGTTTCTAAATATTGGAAGGAATAGACAAAGAGAAACTCTCAAAGGTCAAAATATTAAAGGAAATAAATTTCATTTTTGAGAGTCAATGATTCATTCCAGCTTGGCCTGCAGAATTGTAATGTAAGTTCATTAACACAAAAGAATTAGAATTTCCCTATAGCCTTTCCCATGTACATGAAGAGAGGAATGTCGTTTTTTGGTGATATTAGTATGGAAAATAAAACAGAATAATATAAGTAACATAATGTAAATGAGAGCAGAGTATTAAATGGACTGGTTCTTTTTGGTTCAGCTGTAATATAAGTGAGATTGCTTCAAGCACTGTCAGAAAACTCATGTTAAGGCCTGAATAGCTGAACTGTATATTGCCTGAGGGTGAAAGCAAGCAAGAATGGAAAGCCTATCCCAAATCTTGATGTAATGAGATAAAATGCTCTCCAATTCTTTCTTACTTTTCCACCTATAGGTTAGAGTAATGTCTAGGAGGTGAGCAAAAAGCTGAAATTTGGCAGGATAACTGTAGCTTTCTGATATCCTTAGCTCAACTAGTCTTGGCATTCAGTGCCAATTTCACATAGGTATAATACTTCTGTGGAACTTGTCTCTGCTAATGACATTCATTTTTCATATCAGTAGCTAAAAGCACAGCTTTGTGCAATGACATATCCATTACCAAATACCATATTTCTGGTATATGGTATTACCAAATACCAGGTCATGGCACTAGATCAGTTTTGCACACAACTGTGTGCTTTTCTGCTGATTTAGCAATCATCTGAGCCTGGTTTGATACTTCAGGTCTTAGCAAGCTTTTTGGCCCCTCCTGAACTATCTGTAAAGTGTTTAAGAGGAAATACCTCTAGCAAGTCCAAGCAGCCAAAAACATAACCTTACATCTGCTGGTGATGCAACACAGCAAAGCACAAACACTTCAGGAGGTTTCTGGAAAACACTAGTGACAACTTCCTGCACAGGTAGTGGAGGATCTGATGCCTTTTCCCTGGTCCTAGAATTAAGAGCCAGGCATGGTTAGGGGATAAAAGGGTTTTTACCTTGGCATTCAATAGGGATTCTTATGGTGCAACAATTCGTCAAGGTGGAATACACTGAGATGCCCACACATGGTATATTGCATATACAATTTTATAGACCTTGCAAATTAGCATATCTGACAAAGATTCCCCAATGAGAGGCTTAAATGAATGGCGTGGCATCTCTCTATTCTAAAGTATTGCCCCCCAGATGGGCTTAATCCTAGTTTACAGGATATATTCTAGAGAGGGCCTTGGTTTCTCAAGATAGCGTAAGGGTTTTTGGCCTCCAGTTGTGAGGCCTTTAAGATATTTGGTCTTCTGGCCTAGCAGAATACCAGGATTATGCTAAGACATCAAGCTTAAAGAATTGTAAGTATGGATGCTAAGAATACTGAGAATATATAAAGGTATACGAAAATAAAACACACAAAATCATCATGGCATCAGATCTTACAAGGAATGGTGTGCTGTTACTGCACTAACAGGGAGGGCCTCACTGGAGATGTGAATGTTGGCTGCAGCCTTGGCTGCAGTGCCAGTGAGATTGTGGAGTTCAGTATCAGGCGAGAGGAGCAAGCAACAAGTAAGATCACAACCATGGACTTCAGAGGGATCGCTTTAGCCTCTTTAGGGATCTTCTTGGAAGAATCCCACAGAAATATGCCCTGCAGGGAAGAGGGGTCCAAGAGAGCTGGCTGATATTCACAGATCACTTCCTCCAGACTCAAGAAAGATGCATCTGGATGAGCAAAAAATCGAGCAGAGAGCAAGAGACCTTCGTGGATGAATAAAGAACTCCTGTCATTACTGAAGCGTAAGCAGGAAATACTCAGGAGATGGAAGCAGAATCACGCCACTTGGAATGAATATAGAGGGGTTGTCAGAGAAAGCAGAAATGAAACAAGGAAGGCCAAGGCCCATCTGGAATTAAAACTGGCCAAAGATGTCAAGGACAATAAGAAAGGCTTTTTCAAATACATCAATAACAAAAGGAAAATTAAGGAAAATGTGGGCCTGTTACTTTGTGGAGGGGGGACCCTGGCAACAGAGGGTGCAAAGAAGGCAGAGTTATTGAATGCCCTCTTTGCTCTGATCTTCACTGACAAGACCAGCCCTTGGGAACATCTGACCCAGGAGACCAGGATAAACGAGTGTTGGAAGGAAGACTTCCCTTTGGTCAAGTAGAATTAGTTTGGAGGACACTTAGGCAAACTCGTCAATAGAAATTCAGTGCATTGTATCAGACAAAAATCTCAACCAACTTTCACAAGAAAAATACAAACAACTTGGGCAATCAAAAGTTTTACATACTATTTTGTTTATTTAATCTGTTACTATAGTTACCTCGGTTTCCGAAGAAGATACCAGCTCAAATGATGGAAAGAACATAATTTGTCAAAAGTTCAGTCAAAATATTGATATATTTAAAACCTTTTTGGTTTTAATTAAGGAATTTGGTGACACTCAGTTTTATCAGAAACACATTTTTTTGACAAATTAGGACCTTTCAGACACCAAAGCTTCTTGAAAATGCCTCGACTGACTGAATAGTCTATGAAGGCATGAAAACCAGCCCTTTTACAACCTTGAGATAAAACTTTTCCATGCTGTCAGTATAGACTAATTTGAGCTTTCCCCTACTTCTGCCTTTTATAAGCAGTGATTTTAATTAGATATTCAATACTTTCTGGTCTTCTCTCACATAATGAGAAAAGAGAGAGCTGTTAGCTGTTTTCTATTACTGGCTTCCATATGACATGCATGGCAAAGTATTCATGGTTTTTACTTCCACTCAGGATAGTCTACCATTTTCCAGTTCCCTTAGTCCTATTTACATCACATAAAGCAAGGTTACGTTTTCATTATTTGATGAAAGTCTTTGGTTTTCTTCTGTCCTGAAATGACATAAATTATAAACAAATGATCTTACAAGCCCAGCTGTGTAGCTCTGCCTCATTTTCTATAAATAAATGTGTTTAGGCTTTTATATACTTTATCTGAAGCATTTATAAGTGTTTTGATTAAATCTCTACAATTAAGTATACTAAGAGGGGTTTTTTTCTGACACCATGCTCCTTTATTAATGATAACAAGTAGGTGCCTTTTCATGCAATATTTTCCATTAATTACCAAAAAGTCTAGAATTTTAAAAATAATGGATAATCATAGACAGGCTGCTGCACAAAAATATACAAAAATTAAAAAAGGAAGTGAACAAACTGTCTTTTGTACTGTTCCTTTTCTGCAGAATTAACCAAAAAGCAGACAGATTCCTAATTTAAAATGTAATACAGTCCAAACCTGCCTACAGCTTTCTAGATGAGCCATGTTCTTCTCAGGAAAACTAATAATTACAAAAAATGTGTTTGCAGTTATGAAAGCACACAGGGATTTTTAATGGAGAAAATTACTAACATTATTTATTTATATTGACATTTGACACTATGAATCAAATGGCCTTTGTCTGACTTCCAGATTACAGTCCAGTGAAACTAACTGGTACACAGTGGATATATCTCAGCAGTCAACAGAAAAATAACACTTTAGTTTATTCCTTACTGATATATATGTACATCCTTTCCCCCTTGCTGTGCTTGCAGAGTTTTTGTGCTGAAGATCTCCTTTTAACCCTGTCAGAGACTTGAGCTCCCCACTGGGCCTTTCCAGAGATGTCCTGGAAGATCCATGGACTAGGGTGAAATCCATCATGATGAGTCTAGTCAAGAAGTTTTCTGATTCACCTCACTGCCTACTGCCACACATGGCATTCATGGGCTCCTGAGTATAAGAGACACATGGAGATCCTGGAGCGGGTCCAGTGGAGGGTGAAAAAGATGATTAAGGGACTGGAGCATCTCTCTTACATGGAAAAGCTGAAGGATCTGGGCTTGTTCAATCTGGAGAAGAGATGACTGAGAGGGGAACTCATCAATGTCTATCAGTATCTGAAGGGGAGATGCCAAGAAGATGTTTCTGAGCTCTTCTTGGTACTGCCAAGCAACATGACAAGAGGCAATGGGCAAAATCTGATGCACAGGAACTTCCACCCGAACATGAGGAAGAACTTCTTTACTGTGCAGGTGACTGAGCACTGAAACAGATTGCCCAGAGACATTGTAGAGTCTCCCTGACTGGAGATATTCAAGAACTGTCAGGACACATTCCTATGCCATGTGCTCTGGGATGACCGTGAGCAGGCAGGTTGGACCAGATGACCCACTGTGGTCCCTTCCAATCTTACCCATTCTGTGATTCTGTGTTTATTCGTTCAGAAGATGATCTTGGGATTGTACAAGACTTATTATGGCTTGTTTTATGGGAAGAACTAAGGGTGGAGAAAGGGAAGGATCAAGGTAGTTTGTGGAGAAACAAACAAGGATGTAAAAATAAATAAGGGGCTTAAGGGTGACAGTCACATGTAAACAGGACCTGGTCAGGACACATGTCTAACCATGTGTTTGAACAGACATGGCTGATCAGCACAGCCTGCCCTGTCTTATCAAACTCTGTTTGTTTTCTTGGGTAGAAGGACTCTCTATTCTGCATGCATGCCTGAGATTTGGGAGACAGCTGCTGAAGCAGCCATAAATCTCTGCTGGATACTGGAGACACCAGAGTACCTGAGAGATGGCTGCTGCAGAGACCTAGACATCCAAGCCAAGGACTGATGAGATAGTGTGGCTGAATTGTATGGTTGAGACCCACCCATTTTCTTATGTCTGTGTATGAGGCAGGTGGGCCGTGGGGTTCCAAGGGCCAGGACTTGGGTAAACCAAATCTGAGGCCAGCTGTGCTCAAGACTGCTGCTATGTTTTATTACATGAGTTTTATGCAATAGCAAATTTCCTTCTATTTGCCATTGCATCTTTGCAATGTGTGAAAGATGTTCCATCCACAGTCTGACCACTCTGCCATTGACAGAAATACTGCTAAAGCTATGACATAGAAAACTTGCTTCGTCTCTTCTGTTTCGTATTCTTACATCTTAATGCCAGTTTTTATTTGATGAAAATGTCTAAATTTATTAAAATAAGGTGGCCACATTTCTTTCCCTTTCCTTAATCTGTATTAGAGTTGAATAGAATTTTGTTCTCACAGCACATATTTGTCAGTTTCACTGTACTGTTCTGCTCTATGCTTGTTCTCCCTTTTCCCAGGCACTTTACTTTTCTAATAGCTTTGACTCTGAGGTTGCTACACATCTCCATTTAAAAGTAGGCCTGTTCTTTTGCTGTTGCATTCAATCCTCCAATCAATGTAATTCTTGATCACACCTCTTTGTTTTATCATCTGCCCAGTGCAACTTTCATCTGCTCTTCAGCTGTCACGTACCAAATAGTTTTCCTAAAGTCAAATTGCCCATAGCTGGTCATTTTTCTTGTAGCTATTTTGAGCTTAATCATATAGAGAACTGTTTCCTCAGCTTGCCAACCCCATCAATGAATGCAGTGTTCTCTTATGAACTGCACTTAGAGGTGAGCTGTTCCTCAGAAGTTTCATCTAGGTGTGTCTTTCTATGGAGTTATATTTTCCATATCCTGACATCAAAAGTGTCAAGTAACCTGTCTAGAATTTGTTTTCTATGGGTTTCCTGAAACATTTCTTCTTTGGTACTTGACTTTGCAACTGTTTCACTCTCTGCAAGGAGGAATTTTGCTAACTTTACTCACCATTCTCATTCTTTCCACGTTTCCAGTATTTAATTCCATAGGCTGACCACTTCTGGTGTCAGTCTGAATATCAGATATGCCACAATCGCCTGTCGTGTACTGTTGCCCTGGTTTTTGCTAAGCCTTCTGTTTTAACCTTGGAGTCAGATTCTTTCACACAGTTTCATGTAAATAATAGCCAATGTTTACTTAACGGTATTTTCTGTTTTTCATTCCTTCTGTGATAAGAGAACTTTGATGAGCATCTTTCTTCTCCAGTGGGATTGAGAAGGAAGTGACATGCTCTCCAATCCCTTGTGGAGTTGGGACGTGTATAAGAATGTGAGATATGTCAATAATAAAGATTATTCCCTCCTTTCTGCTGAACCTGGCAGGTGTGAGAGCGTCTTTATTGTGTCTTCCCAGACACAGTGTACTAGACTGATGGCAGGAATAGGGACCCAGAGGAAAAAGTAAACTAAACAGAACCTGATTAAGACCCTCTTAAAGCATGCGATAATCTTAGTAGTTCAGCTAAGCAAGAAACTATCTCAGATTTAACTCCTTCATTGTTTTTTAAAGGCATAGATCATTACTTACCTCACCCTTCATGACACTAAACAAATAGTACAAAGTTGACAGTTAGGGCACATTTACCAGATAATTATAATCTAAATATTTATTCTCAAGTTGTACTCATTTTCCAGTACTGTTGAAAATGTCATGCTTTTTGATCTCGATGCAACACCCACAATGCAGTTAGGGAACTTACATCTCGACGTGCATGTTCCAATCAAATTGTTTCATTTACATGAAATTTAAAGCTCCATAAACTGTGCAGACTTTCACGTTCTAGAGAGACGTGGAAAATTGAATTTTATACGGTTAGAGGCTTTGAGTGATTAACAGACCATAACTATCTCCTTTCATGATCTTTCAAGAATATTCTAGTGAAAATTCAAAAAACAATATATCTGTACATTACAAGAGATTAATAATTTTATTTTCTTTTTGATATCTTGGCTGTTTGAAGTTTAATTGCACGTGCTCCCATTTAATTTAAAAGTACTCTTATATCTCTGTGAGGAAAAAGTAGTTTTTACATTTAGTTAATAGAAATGTAACTCAGCCTCTAAAGCCACATAATTGCTGTCAGTTCAGTATTAAATGAAGTCAAAGGTTTCATCTGTTCACTTCTTACCCTGTGATCACCACAGAATTCTCTCAAACAACACTTTTATACATGCTTCAAGTAAATTCTATGAACTGTATCCAGTTCTGTACCATGAACTCTGGTCAGCTGGTGAAAATTAAAGATTAGATTTCTTTGTCCCTAGGTGAAACAGAAATTTCCCTTATTTAAACCAATTTCCTTTTGATTAAAATTGCACATTTACTCTTGCCAAAACTCTACTGGAAAAGGGAAAATAAAAAGGGACATGAAAATTTTGGACAAACAAACATGAAGCTGACATTTGCAAATGTGAACAAGACAAAAGGAGAGATACACTGTTTTGCCAGTTTAGATAAACTTAAGGATTTTCACTGGAGAAATTACACAAGGAATTCTAGGACCTTTAGTAGGTCTGAGAAGGCATGAGTACACTGACAGAATTGCAAATCACACTTATCAGCTCACTTCAGTTAATATTCTCTCAGTAAGGATATTGCTCGCCTCCCTTTGGCCCTGTTCAAGCAATCTTTATTGTTCCAGTCTCCAGTTTCCATCTGGCAAGCTCTCCCTCATGAATAATTATTCCTTTTGTCATTCTATGACTGTGCTGAATTCAGTCTCCCTTATATTTTACCTTTACTTCATTGCCTCCCCTTGCTGCCCTCACTCTTTCACCCTACCCTCACCTTTCTGTACTATGTCATTTGCTCCTGTTCTAGTCTCATTATCCTGTTACCTTCATGAGTCTTTGCTAGGGACAAAAATAGAAGATAAATAGTCTGATAGAATATCCCATCATTCTGTCATGGAGTTCAGGTGGAAGAGGGTATACAAATGAGATTTTTTAAAAAATTATAAAGAAAAGACTCTTTCAAAGAGCTGTGATCCATGTCCTCTAAATTACAGTGTGTGTGGTCTGGTGCTGCTGAAGCAACAGTGACTCTGGTTGTAAATGGGAATAGTCAGACTCATTACTGGTGTCAATTACTGCATTGATAACATCAGACCATAATGTTACTTGCAGGATGGCTTGCAAATAATGCTGAAATGAAAAAAAAGTAGAGCACTGCAAAACTTTAAAACTTGTGTGCTTTTCATTCACTGATAATATGGTTTATCTAGCAAAGGAGGAGGGGGAACAAAATTAATTTTGTTTTCTGCCATTAATTTTGTTTTCTGCCATTAATTTTCCCTTCAAGAACATTTTTCAAGTTCATTTCAAATATTTGTGGTTTGAAATCAGTAAAAACTAGGATGTTGTGTTACCTTTACAGAAACCTTTTTTTCAGTCAAGCCAGTCAAAATTGCCTTGAAACTGAAAGTTGAATGATACTTCTTCACAACATTTTTTTTAACATTTTGAAAGTCCGTATTAGATTTATTTTGCAGGAAAACTGAACACCTTCAGTTTTACACAGTTTTTCCATCTCATGATGGAAAGACTCGTTCAGGTTACAAAGTGAACAAGCTTTATGGTTTGATTAATTCATGTTTCCTTGTGATAATTCTAAAAACCTACCACACTATTCATAATATTCCATCAATGAGAACTACTCCCTGAATTAACTGTCTGGATGTTGTTTATCAGATTACATTGATAAATCACCCTGCACTTTACCTTATCTGCTTAGTGGTATCAGGAGCTCACATTCACATCCCTTAGGAAAAATTAAAACCATAATTTGCTAGTTATTCAGCAAAAAATTCACTATTTATTTGTCAAAACAGTTGTCGGTGTTTGGTTTAATGGGCTGCGTTTGTCTGTCTAGTTTACATACAGCCATAAGGCAAAGACACTTTTTACTGCCCTAAAGGAAAACTATACATGAATTAATAAATACTTGTGATGATACCCAGGAAGAAAATCATCTGCACCACTGAACAGAGCCAGTAGCATTTACGGTACATGGCATTTCAACAGAAAATTACCAACAGCTCCCATTTTGCAATAACACTGCCAGCTTCTCATACAAGATAGCCTAAAACAAATGCCTGGACTCTGCTTCTTCCAGATGCCCCCCTGGTACGCACAACCCTATCCAAGCATGTGTGAAAAGTGACACGTTGGATGTCAGTCACAAAAGGCCCTCCACACTTGTGCTGGAACAGCTCACTAAACATGGGTTTTCATTTCTAACGCTTATTCTCCCCAGAGAATCCTGCTGTTATATTTCAGGCCTGGTTTATATCAATATAGTCATAATCAAAATTATTGCTTAAGACTGAGAGTTTAAAGCATTTATTAAATATAGCTGTTGGTGCACAGAAAGCTGAATTCTTCATGTTATATTTCAGGTAGAGAATCTGAAAACCTATTTCAGTAACAGTCTTAATGCCAAGACACACATCATAAAATCTTTCTACTTACTGCTAACAGCAGTGGTTTTAGAGAGCAATCTTTCTCCCACTGAATTAATGAATAAAAATATTTTTGGCTTCAGTGATCATGGTGATTCCAGTTCCTAAATAAAAATGTCCTTCTCTTAAAGGACATTTAAACAGGAGGGAGAGAATGAAAAGAAACTCTGAATTCTCATCCCCTGGTGTGATGCTGGGAAGTTAAGTTCCCCGAGAATGGACAAGACCTGTGAGGAGAAGGTTCACCCTAGAAATACAATCACACTTGCAATCAATTAATTCTAAACAATCAAGCCCTGGCAAACTAACACAAATGCAAACTATGGGAAAAAGTTACTTTTTCCCAAAATCCATCATAAAAGTAAGTGGCAAGTACCTCTTAGTGTATAAATAACCACTTGCAGGTTTAGAAATCTTTATGAGCATGTACAAAGATGTGTAGCCAAGTCAAGGAACTTACAGAAGAGAACACTGTACTGAGCAGATGATGGGTCCAAGGACTTACCTAAATCCCTGTTTCTTCTCTAAAGTGCCGTCTTCTGTTTACACCGGTTGCTTGGTATTCCTGTTCAGTGGATAGGCACAGTCATCTTCAAATGGCAACGTGCCATGTCTTGAGACAGAAGCCAAGATTCTGCACGCTGTGCTATCCTCGGGCAGGCTTGTCTCTGCATTCACAACTGGCAGAGCTTAGGCAGCCATCTAAGAGTGCCTGCCTTAGCTTTTGGATGGCTCCTGTTTAATGAGCTGAACCTCAACCCTAGTCAGAAGTTTGCCAGACTCCAAGAGTACAAAATCTTGCTGAGTTTTTTATTTAAAGTCTAATTTGAACCCTTCACTACCAATATCTTGTTCAGTACCTGACTTTCAAATTGTAAAGCTTCACCATGCATGTCAATCAGACAAGGATATGACTTTAAGATCACTGCAGCTGATGTTAATCAGATATTTTATGATTATGTGTTGGATATTTGACTAGTACAGGGAATAAAACACATGGTATTGCACAAAAGAGAAACTGCAACACTCAGCTTAAAGGTTTGTTGAAACTTTGAAATTCTTCTCAGGTTCATAAACTTTCTCAAGCTCACATGAACCAAGAGATGGCTCAGGTTTAAGAAACGCACAACCAATGCTGTAAGCGGAAACCAGATGCTGCACACCAACATGGAACATGATATGGTATGCACCACTCCTTTTGAGTAAGAATTCTATTTAACTCCGAGTTTGACCAGTTTATTTTTATTAATATCAATGTCTGACAACAAAGAGAAACAGCATATTTCTAAACAAAATTTTCCCATCCTCGTCTCCTCTAAGAGGAAGATTCAGAGAAGCAAAAATCAAAATATAAACCAAGAATTATTTGGGTTTTATTTTCATATAAATGCTAAGAAAAAATTCTCTTTCTGTTGATATTATCTCAAAGATAATTCATAAAATTTTCTTCCTATCCATGAAGCTAGATTTATTTTAAGTTGAAATAGCAGATATAAAATGACAAAAACCCCATAAAGGTAACCTTTACTTATATCTGTCATAAGAACACTATAAATAGGAAAAACTATTACAATAATTTTATAGTGATCACAAATCAAATGAAAAAACTGGTTTTTTTTTCTCTTTCCACTTAATTTTTAGTTTCATTTTACCCAGGACACAGCCAACAACAAGTTATCTCTTCTGGCACATTAGAGTGTTTTGTGCAGCCATCCATTTGGTCTCTGAGGAAAAAGAGGTTTAGTTAATTTTCCATACTTGGATAAAACTATTTGTGATAACCGAGTTAGGAATAGGAGCTGCCTAGCACTATTTCTGCTAGTCTGAGAAACTATCCAGTTCCAGATTTCTTATTGAAGAAATAGAAGAATCATTTGGTGTTTTGCTGTATTGCTCAGGTCCAGACTGTACCACAGATCTGAGTCAACTTCACATCCAGGATGCATGGAATGAATACTACTGGAGTACTAGGAATGTGCAACATGGACAACTCCATGCTTTAACCTACTTCTAATCTATTTCAACTCCATTCATTACCATTTACTCAATGGTAAATAATTAGACTTTTTACTAACAAAGTTACACATGAAAATTTGATACAAAAATTTCCAGATGTTAACTGTTTATTCTGCATAAATGACTATGTTTACAGAAAAACAACAGTGAAGTTCAAAGTTATACATACTGTTTTTCACATTCTTTGTGCTTTCAAAAAATATCTTATAGTCTATTTTTTTATGCTTTCTTGCATATAGTCCTAATTTTGATGTGCAACACAATTTGGAATTACTCATTAACACATTTAATAGGTAACAAGATTTATTATTTCCAAAGTTTGTATTTTATTCTTTGCCCAACTTCTTAAAATAAAAACTGTTTTGTGTTATTTTAACTGCATGCATAATTAGCCATTTGCCCATTTTTATATGAAGTTTGCTTATAGGAAGTCTTCTGCAAGCAAAGTCTTTTGCAAGCAAAGTCTGAAGAAGGAACTGGTGAAAACTAAAGATGAGGTACTGATTTTTCATGTGTACTGAAATAATGGAATTAGTCATTATGTTAACACCAGTGTCCTCTTTATGGTGTTTAAAGAAGGTGACACTGGAGAGATTCCCAGTCCCACGTTATTGCAGGAAGTTAGACCACCTAATCCCTTCCAATGCCGGATGAAGTTGTGGACTAAGGCCACCATTCTGCTTGAGCTTTCTCAGCTTTTATTCTTACTGCAGCAGGCACAGGAATATAGTGAATGTATAACAAGAGGAATGAAATGAGCATCACTTATTTCAGCTGGCCTTAAAAACAAGAGTACAATCTGGAGTTCCTAGGGTTTAGGAGATGCCTCTACTTCTGCAAAATGCAGACTCATATAAAAATTTACATTAAAATGTGACTTTGCGTGAACGTTTTTGCTCAGTAAGATGGCTTTTTTGGCTCCGAATCACTGTGTCCCTGTTGCCTTCCAGCACAAACATGGACACTGCAAGTAAAAATATTTTTTCCAGTTGCTAGGATGGCAAAGAGTGAAGGAACTGAAAAAGGCTATTGCAGACATACTGTGGCTAGCATGATGAAAAGATCCATTTTATTTCCTTTTTCCAAAATTTTTTACCTACCTCCTGCTTAAGAGTTGAGTTGTGGTCACTGAACACCAGATCTTATAGTTTTGAAAAGGTCCTTATGATAAAACCTGCATCAAAACATATGTTAATGAAGAACACATAACAGGACAAAGTATCAGTACAAAATAAATACAAATGGTCGTGTAAAAAAATAGGAAAAGTTGCCTCTGACAAAAAATCCATTCTGTTCTTTTTAAATAGGGAGCAGCCAGTCTTCCAAACTCTCTTGAATTAGCAAGATCTCATGTAATCCTTTAGGAATGTAAGAAGTTCTCTTCTTTAGCATACATTCTTCTACAAAGGGAGAATCTCATGGAAACACCAGTATTTTTTTACATTCAGATGTTTGTTTCTCATTAAAGATAGCATTTATTTAAGACCCATCCATTGATATAATAGTTTATAGCTGGGTTTAAACCACAAGACACAATAAAGCTCATTCTAAGAGAGATTTCCTGATCTTTTATCAGTTTTGAAAGTTTCTGGCCCAAATACCAGTCTGTGTCTTCTGGTATCACCTAGATGAGAGGAAGCGCTTGAGGTAACAGACTTTGTCTTATTTACAGCCCAATGCTGGGGAAATTCAGGCTAGTTTTGGGGGAATTTAACAATGTACCAATAAAAAATACATGGTTATAAGCATTTAGAAGGAGAAAAAAATGTTATTATCTTTGTCATATATACTATTTACCACACTTCTTGCTTGTCTAAGCACAATTTTTTTCTCTTCAAAATCACCCTGGACTTCTGACTTATCTATGTAGTTACTTTTTAACACTACAGGAGTGATTAATCTAAAAAGATATTGAATGGGGATAATGCCTTCACAAGATCTGTTGTACAGATTTTGTTAATAGTGTTTTTACCCCTAAGCACTTCTCTCACCAGAAATATGCTTATACCATATAAAAGATGCTGGAAAGCAGATCCTGCTGAGAGTGATCAGATAGAGCTATTTCTACTGTTTTGCCTCTGGTATTTCCTACACCTTAGTCCACATAAGATTTTTCTTGTCTTTATGGCAAATATAGCCCTTCAAGTAAACAAAACATTTCTGCCATGGACTTAACTTGAGTTTCTTTACGCCTTATGTTAATCAAATATCTGCAATGTTTTTGTGCTCCTGAATTTCCACAGTGCTTCTCTTTGGGGCGGTTGTATTCTGAAATCAGGCTTTGCATTATTTTGCTGCTTGCTCTGACCAAGTTCCTTCATTTTTCTGGCAGGGTCAAATGGCTTTCTTGTCTGCTTGTCCTTATCCTTTTATATTTTTGAAAGTATTATTTCTGTTTATTGGATTTTTATTCAAATGAAATTTGTAAATACCTGAGATTACAGAATCTCTTGGCTGAGACAAAGCCCAGCACCAGCTCAGATGAAATAGCCAAAAACATTAAAAAAGGGATGGGTAAGTATGGCCAGGCTTAAAGAAACATGATTTTATAACACCCTTGCCTTTCCATTGCATGTCCTATCTCATTCTCATTACACATCCTGTCATATTAAAAAATGTCTCTGAGCGGTCACACCTACTATCTCCAAAACAAAGGTGTTCTTGACTTCTGTTTCATTAAACCAGGGCAAAGATCCAGCAGTATGTACTATGTCAGTAGGCTTTATGTATCAGTTATTATTTTCAAATTATGTCTTTTCTCAGGATTTTGTGACACTTAGTTCCAAATGAGCTCCACAAGAAGAATGTGGCTCTTTGGGAGCTTAGTAGGTTTTTTGGTGCAGTAAACATTATAAAGGAACCCATGAAAACTTCCCAATACTTACATGAGTAAGTATTAAACATTGGGTTTTGTCATCCAGAAAAAAGAAGCAAGCTACACGTAACAGGTAAACTTTTCCTAGTTTTATAATAAAGCAGGCTTTCTGTGGAAGGCTTTCATTTTCCTAATATATTACGGTGATACTTTGTGTGATTCATAATGTAAATGTTTGTGTTTCACATCAGCAATATCAGTGTGAAATATGTACTGCAAAGAAAATACTTAGTTTCTCACAGTCCTCCTGTTGACAGCTTTTCTAAGCAAAACCATAGATTCTTTTCTTATATGTACACCACCAGTAACTATCCCCAAATAAAAATAAACTGCATAACTTTTAACAGAATAAACTTTGAGTTTCATTTTATTTTTTTACCTTCAAAATTATATAAACCATAAATATCTCCAGTCTCTTTCAGAGGCTGATAAAACTTTGAAATTCCTTCTCGTATTTTTTTCTTCCTCTCTTCTGGTATATTGGTGATCGATGTTTCTCAGCATGAGATATGTAATAGGTGTTGAAGGAGGAGCATCCCAATTTGCAAACAGCAAATGTTCCTAGTTCTCAGAACCACAAAATTTCAATTGGAGAAATGTGGTGACAAAAACATTTCATATTCACTCTGACAGCAAATATTTCAAGCTCACAAGTTGCAAAACAAAAAGAAAATTTCAACATTGGATGAAGCATCAGAAAACATGGCATGTGCTTCCAAGAGATGCTCTCTCTTGATCGTGAGGTATCTTAAAGGAAAATACAGAAATCATATGGCATTCAAAACATTTTCCTGGAAACAATCATATCAAAAGAGCAAAGCAGTTGTGGAGACATATTATCAGGAGCAGACAGTGGAACATCACACCACTTTCGACCACACTTTTCAACAAGACCCGTAGACTGATAGGGGATAATTGGTCCACTTCCCAAAAAGTCTCTGTTTTCTGCACGGGTCTTTCCTGTTAAGGCTGGCATTAAGGAACAACATGGTTTTCACAATCAACAAAAACATGGTGAAAGGCAGGTTTGCATTTTATTTTTTTTTCCAGATGCAGCCAGTACCGCTACAAAGATACCCCAGAGTCAGCTAGATATGTATACCTAAATAAACAACTCCCTGTTCCATGTGAAACCAGAGAAGACTGAAGATACTCTCTACTAATAAAATGCACAATATTCAAGAAGGTTGCCAAGAAACCTCTTTTTCCAGCTTAAACCATCAGTAGGTTATTGCCAGTGCAGAGAATGGGATTGCTTTAAATTGGATACCATAAAAATCCCACAGATCTATCTTATTAAGGTCATTTTAGAAGATAATATTTCTTTTCTGTTCAAGCAGAATACAAAATGAAACTTGAAATTTCCATAGCAATGACCATGAAATATGTCCTATTTCATAAGTACCTAATCATCTTCAGAATGATTCAAGATTTATTCAGGCTTACATGAAGGGCAAATTCATCTATCTGCTTTTTCTGAGGCTCATTAAGAAAAGGAAGTAAAAATTATTTCATTTTACTAAAGTAAGAAAAATTGACTTCAAATAATAGAACAAACTTCTTTTAGGAATGACCTGAGAAATTTACATGGTGATGTGAAAATATTTGTTTTACCTCCTTTGAATCTGTTTTCTCTTAACCTCTAAACCACAGAAGCAGTCTGTGCATGGCATTCCCATCAGAAAATCAACATATTTTCTTTAAAAGACAAAGGAATGTGAAAAAAATATGCAAATAACAGAAGGCAAAACATGGCTTGGTATACTATTTTAATAACAAGACATTCCAGTGATGAGAGAGAAGAAACAATGACTAATTGGTAGTGCTATTTTTGTTTGCTCATCTCAACAAAGGAGTTGAGATGTGGACAAGAAGCAATAGTCAAAGCACAGAAGAAAACAAGAAATTTCACCAAGTAAATAAGCAACAGAGGTGGTTCTGGAATTCAGATCTTCTAGGAGAACAGCTTATGCAAATGCAAGGAGGACATCTGCTCTTCGAGAATACCACAGATCCATCAGTTATAATTTTTACTATGCATCATTTATTGACATTTTTTCCTCTGGTTTATATTTTGGAAGCCACTACTAGTGGGTGTTATGAACAACTCAGAAGTCCCAAAAATTAGATTAATAGGTTTATTACAATAAGCAGCTGCCCGCGGAGCTCAGGATGAACCTGAGCCCCACGTGGCTAGTCAGAACCCGAACAAAGTAACGCAGCTGCCTCTACCTACCACAGCACTGCACCACACCACCACCAAAAAGCCCCACCCGCCCCCCTCAGAGTCCCCCTTTATACCCTCGAAGGGGATCAGGAACGCACCAACCCCTGCACTCGCTTTGGGGGCTCCCCACTGGTCCATTTCTCGGCCCCCCGACTGGTCCATAACGAGGGTCCTTCCCGACCAATCATCTTCAGGCCGCGTGTCCCCTCTGGGTGTCCTTGGTACCCTGGCACAGGGTGGGCAACTCTGGAAGCTTCCATCGCTGAGCCTCGAGGTCCAGTCACCCCGTCCTCCAAGCGATGGGCTCCCAATTTGCCCCCTCCCTTGCACCACCCCANTACCACAGCACTGCACCACACCACCACCAAAAAGCCCCACCCGACCCCCTCAGAGTCCCCCTTTATACCCTCGAAGGGGATCAGGAACGCACCAACCCCTGCACTCGCTTTGGGGGCTCCCCACTGGTCCATTTCTCGGCCCCCCGACTGGTCCATAACGAGGGTCCTTCCCGACCAATCACTCTCGGGCAGTGTGTCCCCTCTGGGTGTCCTTGGTACCCTGGTGTGGGTGGGCGATTCTGGAAGCTTCCATGGCTGAGCCTCGAGGTCCAGTCACCTCATCCTCCAAGCGATGGGCTCCCAATTTGCCCCCTCCCTTGCACCACCCCAAACTTTGTATCACAGCAACGGATTTGTAATATTAATTCGTCCATAACATGGGCAAACCAGAATATTTAAAATAAAAGCACTCCAAGAAAACCAATGACAAACTTAGGAAAGGGAGTACGGTTTGTAGAAAGAGGACATTAGGTCTGTGCACAACAGAATTTAAATCTTCAGTAACACTGAAGACATAGTTCTGCAATTACATTTTTTAATAAATGAAAGTCAAAGCCAGCACTTCTTTGATTAAGGCATTAATACTTACCTATTCCCTAAAAAGGAATCCTGATGTCTATTTTACAGTACTTCTTGCCTCTCAGACCAGCTAATATTTTTTATCTGGGTCAGAAGACTGTCTTGCAGGTCAAACTTCCTGCCTTGCTCATCTTCAGGAGAGCTTTGTTTCATGGAATAAATGAGTGGGTGTCTCTGCAGTCTAAGTTTAGGTATCTCTCTAATAGAGCTCTAGGAAGCCTGAAAAGTTAGTTCTGATCACAGCCAACACTTGCTTTCTGCTCAATTATTAAACTAAATAAAGCACTTAAAATAAGATATAATAACTTCTTCTCAACCCGAAGAACCTCAATAATTTTCCAGAAATTATTCTAGAAACAGTCTTCTCTGCTTGTATTAAAGCAGGGCAATTCTCCAATCAAATACACACAAGAGCCATGGTGACAAAGATCCTCAGTTTAACCTCACCAGCGTGCTGGGCAATACTCTGTTTGTCTCCAAATGCTGTTTAGAAAGAGGACTCTTGTTCTGAAATGAAAGAAAATGTGCAAATAGTTAAAGACTATTAGTTCACTGGGGGTTTGTTCAATGTTTTATGACTTGGGCTCCCAGCATCTACAAGGAAGTAAGATTCCTTCATTGCATTATCTCCAACAAATAGCATTATAAATTATTCACAGAATCTGAACACCTTTCACACTGAGGTGATAACAAATCAGCACTTCCTGGTGCAAAATGGCTAACATGGAAGTGTGGTGTAATGGAGCTTCAGAAAAGGGAGGTAGGTGAGCAGGAGATGGGAAAGGTTAAAAAGACAAAAGCTCAGCAAATCTGCCTCAGCCACCATAGACATAAAGTAACTCATATATGAAATAAGGTTAAACTAGTTGAATTATGTGCGACTTACAGTCTGATGCAATACCAAGCATGTCATGAACTAGTTTATCAAACATGTAGTTTTAGGAAATTGTTTTAAAATTTGAATCATAAATTCAAATATACTTCCAAAATGTCCAGGATTAATGCCAAGAAGGAGATTATTTTCTACTAGGTGTCTAAAATCCAGACAGGAAGGCAAAATACCTTCCAGAAGACCTCTAGGCTGAAAGGCAAAGTGCTAGCAGGAAAATCAGATCAATACTGGTTTTTCACATAGTTTCGCATCATTCCCACTCCCATTCCTCCCTCTGATGTGCTTGTATCTTTCCAGAAAGGATTAAAGTTTAAAAATCTAGTGTAAAATTTCAAGTAGACAATACCTGTTTCTGTCCTGAACACTAACTAGAACACATACCATTGGTATAGTATTAGTTGCCTTTGGAGTTCCAGTGTTAAAATATTCAATTCAGATAATCAAGATAAACAAGCAGAGTAACTCAAGAATGTTGTTTAAAAAGTAGATAATGTGAAATGCAGTGTGAAAAAATGACTATTTAGAATTCTGGACAAGATTCCCAGCTAGGTTAGGTAAAAACAGTAGAGATTTTAGTTCCAGAAAACTGCTAGAATGTCTCAGGCCTTTCCTGAGGCAACACATGCTTCCACTGTTCCCCCATCCTTCTCTGTCCCTTACCCGAGTGAGGTCATGGATTTTCTACCGTACAGAGCAATCAAGGACCAGTAAGCTCTAATTCAGCCCTCTGTTTAAAGTGAAGCTTTGTGTGGAAAGGTGTCCTGATGAGGGAATTAAGGTCCTTCTTTGCTGGAGAAAGTTGCTGGAAGATTGACCAAGATCACTGGTGCCAGTTGTAGCAGACAGAGGTTATCCCACCAGGGTAGGGGGTGGTCACAGGAGAGGTTTTACACTGATGTCTGACTTTATGCTTGTGGGACTGGTGACATTTATATTGGTACATGTGGAAAGACACAGTGACACTGAACACCATCGAAATGGATTTCTCAGTCTTTTTGCCTGGGCTGGAAGCCTGGTAAGGCTGCTGGCTGCAGCAGCAGCAACTGCCAGTAGGCAAACTGGTGTGTATATCACAGTCTTGGAATAGCAACAGCATCTGTCTCCCTTCACCCTTGACTATCCTTTACCCTTCTTCACCATCTGCTAAGCAGGAGGGTCTCAGCCAAAACACGATGGTAGAATTTAAATTTTGTTTCCAGTGCTGAGCTGCTCTGAGCTGCTCCGCTGGTGAGACACCTTTCTGTGGGACTGCCTGGTGACTACAGGCCAAATGATGCTATCTCTTTTATTGCATTTGCCAAACACAAAGCGAAAAGAGAATTCTTTTTGAGGGAATTTACTGCAATTATGACACCACAATGAATTTGGTTGGGAAATGACATTTAACACTGCAGAAGGCTTTTGAACTCTGTAAAACCACTGTAATAATGGAAAAAATGAAGACTTTGAGCAATGTGGTCTAGTGGAAGGTGTTCCTGCCCAAGGCAGGTTGGAACTAGATGATTCTTAAGGTCCCTTCCAACCCAAACCATTCTGATTCTATGAATATTCCAACTCTCTTTGGAACTGACACTTACTCCCAAACAGTCTCAGAGTTAAGCCATAGTGACCTTGACTTGGTTAGGTCATGCTGGGCAGGACTCCTGTAAAGTGTGTGATTTCTAGGTGTCTGCTTCAAATTTATTTTTATTTTCTGAGTAGTTTGAGCCAGTGTCTTTTCATATTAAAATAGCAACTAAAGCAGGTTTTACCTTTACTTAGACCTATATTTTTGTCAGCTTAATCCCCTGTAGTTCTGGAGGCTCTTTAACTGGTGTACTTCAGAGAACTGAGAAAAAGTAGCTGATCTGGAATCAGGAAATGATCATCTGAAATTGTTACAGGAAGCATACTTCCAAAACTATTTCCTCTTAATTGACCAAAAAA
>VYXC01012079.1:589636-647714 GCA_013397175.1 Platysteira castanea | reverse complement strand
GGCATTTTGACACAGATTTTTTCAGGGATTTCAAGAGTAGCATAAAAATAACCTAAAACTGTAAAAGATATTTTGTCGGTTGTGCTTAAGGCAGCCAGATGGTAGATGTGGATTAAACACTGAAAGAGCTGTCCAAAGGTCTTAGTGAATGGACATTTCGTTGGAATTTTTGAGGAAATATAAGCATAATTTTTTAAAATATGTACTTTGTTTTCTGTCTGCATCAGGGAAGGCAGAGTTGGGATAGCTAGCTAGGTCAACCTAGCTAGCTCTACAATATAGCATTCATGACTTAGAGCCCAATAATACTTCTCAATAAATTAAGCTCAGAGAGCTAGTAGCAATTGCATAAGATGACTTATAAATGAGGAGAATTTCGATTAAAAATTGTCTCACTGTGCAGCATCAGACATTGATCACAGAGTGCTAATCCTAAAGCTGTGGGCTACAGAATCTTGAGAAAGTTGGATCAATGTCCAGCTGTGCACACAGAAGCCTCCCAGGTGCCTGACTGAAGTATGCTACACAAAATTTACACTGATCCTTGCTTCTATTTTTTTTTTTGGAAAGTTTTTTCCTTAGTAAACTTTCTCCTCCTTCTGTAGCCTAATTTACTATTCACTGATCATCTGAAATCTCGTATGTGACTCACTGATATCATTTGTATTGGTCTCACCTTTTTTGTCACTATTAATGAAATATTGGTCTCTTCTAGGTTTTGTTTATTTCTACCAAAACTTTGCCAAAGAGTGCTGCATTTGTGTCAAATGACCTAGTCTTTTATACAGAAATTAAATTTAAGAAGCTTTGGAGCTTTTCTTGATATTAATTTTTGCAAAAAGTTCTATGAAGGCTTTAAAAAGGCTTAAAAATCTTAATGAAAAAATAGGTTCTATTTCCGATGTCACGAATAAAAATATTAGGAAGCCTGGAATCTAAAGAAGAAGGGACTGCTTGGTTTCACTTAAATAAGGACAGATGGTCAGAGTGAGCACTGTTTTGTAAGAAAAGCTTTGCCAAAAAATAGTGATAAAATACTGTTTACACTATGATAGTGGGTGGCTATTTATATTAATTGTGTGAGAGCATATCGTCATTTGAGAAATGACCAACAGCCCATTAAAAATTAGAAGCCTTGCATCAGTCTCAAAATCATTCCACATAAATGGCAATGTTCATTATTAACTCTACAATATTATTTTGTATTTGAATAACAAAGTTTGAGCAGGGAAATGCTACAAAGAAACCAGAGATCTCATGAGCTGTATGAATATAGTGAATTGTAATAGGGAGGGGAATTGCAGCAGATAGTAGACAACAAAGAACAGAATAACTAAACAGCAGGGTAAACAAAGCATTTTAAAACAGAAGGAAAAAATCAGTTTTTACAAGTCAATAAGCAATGCTGGAGTGAAGTTGTATAAATTTCTGAATTTTAGTCTTACACTTCTATCCAAGTTTACATAGATCATACCTTAAAATATTTCTTTTAAATTTTTATCTAGAGAAAATAATTTACGTGACCAGCAATTCTGTGTTAGTTAAAACTATCTGTGAAGTTATATGATTAGTCTGCAGGACCCTAGTGATTTGAGAACTTTTAATCTTAGCTAATTGAGCTTCAGAGCCATTGTTGAAATATTTCACATCAGAATTACCATCTGTTGAATTCCTCTCCCTCAATCCTGAAACCATAGATAAGCAACTGATGGTGTGTTTCTTCCTATTTATTTATATTTTACTGTAAATGATTGAGGTTTTGCCTTATTCCAAATTTATGTTTAAGATTCACTTTACTATCTTTTGCTCAATCAATCATAATTATGCCATCAAGTTCCTTATTAATTATCCTATAAATTCACCTTTAATCCAAATTCTTTGAAATTTACATCTCTCTTTCTCATTCTTCAGATATTCATTCTTTGTATTTCCCTGTCTCTTTTTAGAAGGATGGCTTCTTACCTAAAATAAATTTTTGCAGTTCTAGTTTTCTGGTATTTTGTAAGATAAAGAGGTTTCAATGCTTTTTCCTATTCTAATTTTAAGAACTCAGTTGTTTGTGCTATATGCTGCGCTATAATCTATGAGCAGTCCATACAGAGTTCCCTGACAAATTTACTTTTCAGCAGCGTTGAGATTTTTAGGTCCTTTCTCTGCAATGCACATAAGAGCAAAACTAAGTCTGCTTCTACACTGCCATGGAGTCCTGACACTGATCATATTAGCTGACATTAACAACTGGGAATCTAAGGGATATTGGAGGTAGGAAGCCTGCATCCATTCAATTTCCCCAGATCTCAAAGCCACTTAATAACTATTCCAGATGATTTTCCTCCTCTGTAATGCTCTTTGTTTCAATTTAAGTGACAATATAACTACAATTCAAATTCAACCAAATTCAGCAGCAACCCTGATCTCCTGTTCCATGTGATCTGAAGAGACTTGCTGTGGGTGGCTCACATGGAGAACATGAATAGCCTTGGACCTTGTCCCTCTGCAGTGGTTTAAAAAAAATGGCTGAGAATTAAACTGCAAATAAACTGCTACTCCTTTCCCCCAGCTCCCCTTCAGAGAGGCAGAGACTATGGCTTGAGAAAATAATTTACTGAAAACAAACAGCAATGGAATGAGAAACAGACAGTAGCAGCAACAATATTAATAATAGAAGTATACAAAAGAGAAGGTGGTTTACACAAAAAAAGGTGTTCACCACCTCAGCTCAGTTCTGTGTGGCCACCACGACAAAGACAAAATGGTGGATACTCTCCCCAGCTTCCCTGCCCTCGAACCCAAGACAAAGAAGAAGAGTGATGGACAAACATCCCAAAAACCTGTAATTATCTGAGTAGCATTGCCTGATTTCCAGACTGTCTAGGCTCGGCTGTGGTCGGCAAAAGACTCAGCTTGGCTCACCTCCACCATTCCATTCCCTGCAGTTTCTTCCCACCACAGCACCTCAGCACACACGCACACCACTGGCCTTGACTGTGTTTGCCACTGGAGTTGCATTATTCCTTAGGACAGGAAGGGATGGGCAGTGGCCGGAGAGGTCCAGACCATTGGTCCCAGCAAGGTCCCCAAGAGAGAAATGGAACAAAACCTCTTTCAGGGTCAGTTCACCTTTTCTTCACCCCGAAGCCATGCCACCAGTGATAATTCTAGTGGTATAGAATAGCAATCTACAACCACTACCACACATGTAGAGGCTCTGCCCCTTACTTGGCACTCACCAGCAAAACTAGGAAACTCACTCTTCAGATCACTTCTACTCAATGGAAGTAGGCAATCAAGCCATTTTTGAGGAAACAGGCTCGGACTGCACAAAGGGACATTTAGACTGGATGAAAACTTCTCCACTGAAAGGTTTGCCAAGCATTGAAAGAGGCTGCCCAGAGAAGTGTCGGAATCACCATAGTGGGAACTGTTAAAAAAGTGTGTCAGTGTGGTGCTTAGGGACATGGTTCTGTGGTGGACCTGGCATTGTTAGGTTAATTGTTGGACTCAACGGTCCTAGAGGTCTTTTCCAACCTTAATGATTCTAAGATTCTATAAATATACTAAGAAAAGGCCAGGATATCAAAACAGCAACATTTCACCTTCCCACCCAGATAGTGATTGCAATTTTGTGTCAAAGACAGAGAAGTATTCCAGGCAGGATTACATCATCCTGTGGAAATGAGATGACCAGGAATTGGTCCAAAACATCTGTCTATCCTCAACAGTATCCCCACGGTCATAAAAGAGTTCACTAACTGTAGCAGGGCAATAAGCAGGATATGTGTTGTCTGGCACACAGCACATATTGCTGCTTGAATTGCAAGGATATTCAGTCATACTCCAAGTTCCTGCTAAACATCAAAAGAGTTTCTTACACCACAATAGGTTGGACTGGCTGAGTAGCTGATACCAGGTTCTGGAATCTAGGTGGCTTCAGTACCACCAATGCAACTTTATTTCATTGGGAACATTTTTATATACATGCACATTCCATTTTTAAGTGCTTAGTTAAAATATTCCTGGCTGATACCTGTCTAAACAATTTTTAAAAGCCTGTAACAACGTAGACAAGTATTACACAACCTTTTTAGGCAACCTGCTTTGGTATTTCACTATTCTTAGAAAGTTTTTCCAAATGTCTAGCCTAAGTCTCTTTTGCTGTATTGTAAGGCAATTATTTTTTACAAAATAATGTTGGTCCACTGCTAATATATTTCCTTTTCCCTTTCATTGTGCAATAGCTTTTTTAGTATTTGAACTCTGTTATCATATCCCAGATCAATCTTCCCTTCTCTAGGGACCGATCTCTAGACCGATCAACCACAATATTCACATCTTTCCTTATCCACTATATTTTCTAGGCTCCACCTATGCTCACTGATCTTCTCTTTAATACCAATATACACCTGTCTTAAAATATAGTCCCCTAACTGGAGACAGTGCTCCACCTAAAGTGGTGCTAATGAACAGATGAGCAGAAGAATTTCTTCAGATGTCCTTCAAAAGACATGAATTATTATACAGTCTGGTGGGATTCAGTTTGTCTTTCTTACAATATGCATTGATGTTGCTGTTTCATGTCCAGCTATGATCCGCTACAACCTTGGGATCCTTCTCTGCAGAACCACAAGGCAACCAGTTGTTTCACATCTTGCATTTACGTAGCGGACATTCCTGGATAAATATAGAGCTCTTTGCTTATTCTTACTGAATCACATCCTAATTTTCTTGTATCTCCTCTCCAATTTGTCAGGGTCCTGGCTAAATACTGGTCTTGTCCTCTATTGCATTGTTCCAGCTTGGTATTACCTGCAAATGTAATAAGGATATTCTTTCTTCCATAGCTCGTCATCAATGAAAATGTTAACTAATGCCAGAAATATAGCATGGTCCTGGACACAGAGCAAACATTCCTTCTTTATCTGAGTGGATTGACAGTCAGCTTCTTCTACCTTCTGTCTGGGATAAATCACCAGGATAAAATAAGCTAAATATTGCCTGTATTGACTATGCTATTAGCAGAAAACCATAAAAAATCTCCTAGGCAGGATTTTTGTTTTACACTTGCATAGCACTGGCACTATATCCCAATATGAAGGGCCCTGAATTAAAGCTTCAACTTTTCTTAAACCCATTATCAAGAGTTGCATACCATACCAGCTGGACATCATTTCCATTCCTGAGATCTGAATGCCTGTGTGGCTGGTTTGGATATCTAGACTAGACACCAAGATTTGTCTACCTGTGCTTCAAGGAAATATTTTCACTGCTTCCTTTTCTACCTAGGCATACCTCAACGTGTCTAAACCTTCAGATAAACAGTTGTGGATTTTCATATATTACCTTTTCTACAGCTATGCTAATTTTGCTCTACAAGTTCCCAGGCTTCTTCAAACTGTGGCTCAACAAATCAAACTACCTTTAAAAACTAATCAAAGCAGACAAAGCTGCTTTTCATTTGGTCTGCTTTTCTTCTCTAGAATAAAATACCATCTATTCAGACATTACAACCCACTATATAATTACAAAAGTATTTTGTATTTTCTATTTATTGAAATAATCCGGGGCCAAAGGAATTCCAGAAGGATTTTCAGGAAAAAGTGAATTCCAGTTTTCTAAGAATAAATCTCAGAAAGCTCAGGTAAAAATATTTGACATAGACCAGATATATATTCTTCTTTCTCTTCTCCATAGATTTCCATTCTTTCTATTTTTTTCTAGTATTTTTAAGTGAATGTATGTGTGTGTATAACTATATAACCAAAGGTTTCTGTCTTTTGTTTAAATAATGCCCACCAAGTTTATTGACTCTATGGGTCTTGTGTGTGCTTCTCTCTGACATCTCGATCAGTATAAGCTTTCCTCCTTGAGTTAGTTGAAATTTTATAACATTATTTTTCCTTTACATATTTAACAACATCCTAAAACTTTCGTACTCATCCTATTCCTTCCTCAACACTTCTTCTCCCACTCTGTCAATGAGTCTCAATTTGACCTAAACAGTAAATACGTGTTCTTCCAAAACTGCAATAAATTTGTTATTTCTCATTTGCTATTGCCAGACTGTTTGGCTGATAGGAGCAGAGACAATTCCAGTGTTGTGAGATGCTGGCATTCATGTGAGGATTTATGCAGCTCTGAAAAACACATGCAGATGCAAAAAGTACACATAGGGGACGATGGCTGGTGAAAAACCCCAAATGAGCCAGCAGTGTTTGCTCACAGCCCAAAAAGACAACGAAATCCTGGGCTCCATCAAAAGGAATGTGGCCAGCAGGTTGGAGGAGGTGATTCTGCCCCTTTACTCTGCACTGATGAGACCCCACCTGGAGTTCTGAGTCCAGTTCTGGTACAGTTCTGGTACCCCCAGCATAAGAAGGACATGGAGCTGTTGGAGCAAGTCCAGAGGAGAGACATGAAATTGATAAGAGGGTAGGAGCACTTCCCTACAAAGACAGGCTGGGAAAGTTGGAGCTATATCTGAAGGGGTCTATCAGGAAGCCCAAGAGGGACTCTTTGTCAGGAACTGGAGTGATAAGACAAGGAGTAATAGGTATACACTGAAAGAGGGGAAATTTAGGTTAGATATTACAAAGAAGTTCTTTACTCTGAGGGTGGTGAGACACTGGAACAGGTTGCCCAGGGAGGTTCTGGATGCCCCAACCCTGAAAGTGTTCAAGGTCAGTGGATAAGGCCTTGAGCAACCTGGCATAGTGGGAGGTATCCCTGCACATGGAAGGGGAGGTTGGGACTAGATGATCTTTAAGGTCCCTTCCATTCCTTAACATTTTATGATTCTATGATTCTCTATCAAACTACCAGAGGATAATCTCAAACTGTAATCAGCAGCTCAGACTACAGCAAGAGCCTGCTTCATGATGAAACAGGATATTAAAATTTTCACCTGAAAGTTTATGGCCCGGGAGACCAAATGTCCAAGATGTTCGTCCTATTGAATGAAGGGCTTTACCAGCATCTGATAAGCAAACAGTATAAATGACTTGCTATTCAGAACCTGGCTGTGGACCAAATCATGATAAGAATATTGAAGAGACATATGATATTCAGCAGAACATAAAAGTGTAACCAGAGTTTTTCACAGCAGATGGGTTTGATGCTGAAAGATTCAGAAAAGAAAGGAAGTTTTAAAACAATGAATGACTCCTTCCATTTCTCACAGCTTAACATGACAAGGGATTCACAATGAGATGAACCACACAGGAGTGCAAAGAAACCTGGAGCTGGCTGCAGATTTATTGGCCTTGAGCAGCATGAGCAAAAGGGAGGAAATGTCAGACAAGTGAGAATTTTTTCAGAAGAAATTCTAAAAGTGAGATGGCTGCCAAGCAATTTCCACAAGAGAGAGCCAAAGTGGAATTACTGGAGCGGGTTCATACAGGTGGGATAATCCCACAGGTGATAACTAGCACACAAAAGAAAATTCTTGATTCAGCTTTACAGACTTAGATGGAGAATTCTGAAATTCAAACAGCATGCTTTAGACGGATAAAAAGGATAGCACGTTCTGAAATGGTACCTCTGTGACTTTTTGTGCAAATTTACTGGTTCCTAGCACAAGGTCCAAGACAGTTGTGATAGACATACATGCTGGATACCAGAAAAGAAGGGCTGATTTACATAAAGCACTTGAGGAACTCTGCACCTAAAATGGAGTGCATGGTTTGAATTTAAATTCAAGTGAGTATTAGCTGCCAGCCAGGTCTGACAGACCCTACATTTCAGACAGAGAAATTCTGCAGTGTCTGAAACAGAAGAATCAGGAGTTGTCAGTCTTAAGCCCCTCTCATAGAATCATAGAATCATTAGGATTGGAAAAGACCACTAAGATCATTGAGTCCAGCCTTTGACCGAATATCATCATGCCTAATAAAACACAGCCCTAAGTGCCATGCCCAGCTGTTTCTTGAACACCTCCAGGGATGATGATTCCAGAACTTCCTTGGCCAGCCTATTCCAATGCTTAACCACACTTTCAGTGAAGAAATTCTTCTTTATGTCAAATCTGAACCTCCTGTCACAGCTTGAAGCCATGTCCTCTTGTCCTGACACTACTTGCCTGGAAGAAGAGGCCAACACCCACCTGGCAACAGCCTCCTTCCAGACAGTTGTAGAGAGTGATAAGGTTTCTCCTCAGCCTCCTTTTCACCAGGCTAAACCACCCTAGGTCCCTCAGACACTCCCCATAAGACTTGTGCTCCAGACCCTTCACCAGGTTTGCTGCCCTTCTCTGGACCCACTCCAGCACCTCACTGTCCTTCTTGTAGAGGACTGGATTAACGGTGTGGCCTCACCAGTGCTGAGTACAGAGGGACAATCACTGCCCTGGTCCTACTGGCTGCTCTATTGCTGATACTGGCCAGGATGCCATTGGCCTTCTTGGCCACCTGGGTACACACTGGCTCATGTTCAGCTGCTGTTGACCAGCATCCCCAGGTCCTTTTCCACCGGGAAGCTTCCCAGCCATTCTGCCCCCAGCCTCTAGCACTGCAGGGGCTTGTTGTGGCCAAAGGGCAGGTCCTGGCACTTGGCCTTGTTGAACCTCGTAGACTTGGCCCTGGCCCATTGATGCAGCCTGTCCAGATCCCTCTGCAGAGCCTTCCTGTCCCCCAGCAGATCAACATTCTGGCCCAGCTTGGTGTCACACATGAACTTACTGAGGGTGCACTCGATCTCCTCATCCAGATCATCAGTAAAGACATTGAAAAGAACCGGCCCCAGTACTGAGCCCTGGGGAACCCCATTAGTCACCAGCCATCATCTGGATGTGACTCCATTCACCTCCACTCTCTGACAGTTTTTTACCCAGCAAAGAGTGCATCTGTTCAAGATGTGGGCTTCCAGCTTCTCCAGGAGAATGCCATGGTATCAAAGGCTTCACTGAAGTCCAGGTAAACTACATCCACCATCTTTCCCTCATCCACTAGGCAGGTCACCTGGTCATACAAAGAGATCAGGTTGATCAAGCAGGACCTGCCTTTCCTAAACCCAGGCTGGCTGGGCCTGATCCCCTGGTTTTTCCATGCAGGAAAAGATATTCAAAAGCATTATATTGCATTTATTTCTAAGAAAAGGCACAGCTCATCAGAATATTCTGTAGAATATCTAGAGGAGACTCTTCATCTCCCTTGCAGAAACTGTGTAGCTCTGAAGAAATAAATAAGAAGCAGAGATACAAAATGGAAATAGAAGAGCACTCAGTGATGAGAATACTCTCTAGAAATTCCTCAGTTATGGCATGATCTTTGAATCAAAATCAGTAAATAAAAAGACCAGAAAAGTAACACTTTGCAAAGTTTTAACTGTACTTAAGGCACGCACTAAACTCATGCTTTAGTATACAGCAGAGCAGAAGCATTAATTAACACAAATACTGGCATAGATGCTCCTCTTTCTTATATCTTGTGACCTGTCAACATCCAGAAAATTCAAAGGGAAACTCTAGGTTAGTGTCTTGCAGATTTTTTGATCTGGGATAAATTACATTTAGCTGCTTGCAGAAAGTATCTGTGCCAAGCAGAACAGTGTTGTGAAATGGCAGGAAGTCAACAGAAAGGCAATTAAGCTATTGTGATTTTATGGAAGGGTTCTGTATGGATAAAATATGGCCTACCTCTAGGTGTTTTTGTGAAACACATGTTGCATTTTAGTTCTTTGTTTATACTACTATGACTGATTTCAATTAATGCTGGCAACATGAAGACAATATATTCAGGCTTATATAGAGTTTCATGCTGGCTGCCAACTTCTTTTTCTTCTTAAAAAAGAATTTACCTTGAAGTACATTCTCTAAAACTTTCCTTTAAAGAGCTACACAAGCTAGAAGACATACTGATTTTTCTAAGACTATCACAACAGACACCTTTAAACAAGGTATGTTTCTTAGTGAGTTCCTGCTTACTGGTATTTTTTTGACTTTGGTTTATATCTTTTCCGGGGTAAATACACTTTGACTAACTGTATTGCAGTAAGAGATTGATAAGTAAAAAATTCAGCAAGGTTGACTTTACATCCCTCACAAGTTGGATTTACTATTCAAAAAATATTTGACCTATTCCAGGTCAAGTGCACTACACAGGTGTTAGTTTAAAAAGAAAAATCCAAAGCCAGCATCAAAAGAAACAAGCAAACAAAAACCCAAAGCAACAAAAAACCCAAACCCAGCCCCCCTAAACTTTAAAAAGCAAAACCACAGAAAATCAGGGGTTTTTATGTTATACTAGTGTATTTCCATCCTCTACTTTTGCATGATTTCAAGTTTACCCAGGTGCACTAAATTTCACTAACAAAGTTTTATTTCCTTCATGTTGGTAATGATACCCAGAACAACATCACTAATGAGAAAATCAGCAGAAACCAATCCCAGATCTAACTGCTTAAGAACCCCACTGCGATTTCTGTCCTGCCTGATTTTTCCACAGACAACACAACTCCTTGAGAGTTCTCCTGAAGAATTTCTTTTCAAACTCTGGCTCAGTGCCCATATTCATCTTTGCAGAACTGTATGATGTGTGTTAATGAAGTCCAGAGAATTTATATTAATAGCTGGAAGGGAGCATCTGGAATGTTTGTTATCATGACAAAGATGCTTTTGGATTAGTTCCACATAAATCCACGTGGCTTTAAAGCCCGTATCCCTGTGGCCTTCATACTTCCTTTCAAAATATATTTTTCTACACAAAATACAGTTTCCTCTTAAATATAGATATTTGAATTAATTTCTTTCCTAAACAGTTTGCTAAAGTGTCTATTAAGCACAGATGCAGATATTTCTTATATTTTACAAGATCTTGAGAATCTGGTGATAGCACTCATACTTCTCATGAGTAAATTCTTACTGTAAAGACAAAGATTGAATGAAATAAAAGTAGTTTCATTTAAGTCCTGCAAAAGGTCATAGGAACCACTATAGTTGCAGAAGATTTCATTAGGTTTGATACAATAAAATTTGAGATCATGTGAGCTTAAGAAAAGCTCTCAACCAAACCTCATAAGACATGTAATAAAATCACAGGAGTTGGCAACAATCTTGGTCTATCTCATAAACTCTAGATAAATATGAACAGATGTCAATAATGTAATTAATTTTTTTTTAATTTAATTTCCCAGCGAATAACTCTGAGAATCAGAATTAGACACATATCCCTCGAAATTGAATAGATTTTTAAAACAACTCAAAAATACTTTAAAGGATTTCCCTTCTGGGGAATCTAATTATACTTTCTCTAATTATACTTTCATATTCAGAAATACTTCATTTTTTTAATATAGTCACCTTATGACTATATGAAATATTCACTTTATCGATAATAAAGGAGAATAGCTCTCCTAAGGAGCAAACTGTGAAGGTGAGTGTAAACAGATTCCTACCTAATATACAGTGGAAAATTCCCTAAAAATAAGGGGAATAAAATTCTGTTTTAATCACAGCAATTTTAAGTGTAACTTAGAGATGTGGATAAAAATCCAGAACTTTTTAAGAAAGAGAAGCTAAAGATATAATAAAGAATTAAAATAGAAGAGAATCAGAAGAAGTCAGGAACACACTGCTTAAACCACTGGAGCCATTTTCTGAAGCTTGTTGTGCTATTGAGGTTTTCTTCACTGGGATCTGGAGGGCATTCGTTTTTAGGAACAGGCAGTAATCCAAAGACAAGATATTGTAGCATTATGTAATGTCAAAAGTTGGGAATATTCTTTGGTTTAACTGTCCCAGCAGTTCAATCATCCTAAGTAAAATGTCATTACATAAAAAAATGTTTTCACTATTTTCCATATGCTTACTTCTATCATATGTTTTTAATAGTTTTTTTCCATCATGATGCTTCTACAAAAGCAAGGAGCTACACAACTAGAAACAATCATCATTTCAGATTTAATGAAAATATGAATTTAAAAATACGTGGCTGAATGTCAACGTCTCATGGGGCTAAACGGCTCATCTTGGGTCAATAAAGAAAATCAAAGAAGGTTGGAAAAATTATTAAGATTTCATTTCCTCCAATATTTGTCTGATAGATCAGACTAACATGGGATCTGTCCTCAGTTAGTCCTGATTTTATCAGAAAAATGACTACCAAATAAAAAAGAAAGAACATGCACATGCACTGGGGCACCTCTGAAACATAAAAGAAACATTCAGAGCAACTACACAAAATAACTCTTTACTGCCAAAGTTTCAGTCAGCATTATTTGAAACAAAAGAAATTTAGGAAAGGCTATGTGTTCAGTAGAACATTTACGTACTTGAGGTATCCTGAACACCTATAGTTTCGAGCCTTATCTAGGTATCATGTATTATCATCTTTTGTAATGATTTAAACTCCCTCTCCAACATGAATTTGATGAACAGAAAATCACTAATGCAGTCATGTCCCTTGGGCTGTCTCATACGTGATGTGTGTTCACAGCATATTTCTCTGAGATCAGCTGAAAAACCAATGAAACATTTCCACCTTACAGGCAGCATGGAGAGCTGACCTTCTTACAAGACTTATATTTTGTATCTGGGTTTTATTTTGTCTGAACTACTAAACTACAGATTATACTAGAAAACATTCACTTTCCATACCTTCTTTTGGTGCTGGAGCCATGGACAGTCAAAACCGCAGTGGCAATGGGGGCTTGACTTAATATTGTAATGACTCAGGAGCTTTGCTGGAAAGGTGGAGAATTGTGGTTCCAGTCATTGTTCTCTTCAGCGTTTCTGGGTTTTATCCAGAGATGCTCTGAAGTGAAGTGCACAAACAGTTCTGGGCACATGGCCCAGGAGTCAAGCTTTTCCAAAAGCAGAATTCTCGAAGCGCTATGACACACAGCCAGTCTGTTCCTCTTAAGTACTCCTGTCTGTAGCATAGCCCAGCATCACCCAGAGTGAGGATTGCTTGCTATCCAAAATGTTGGGAGATCAATGCATTTCCTGGCATGGAAGACAGGTCTCATGCTTTCTGGAAAAGTACTTTAACAGACCAGTATCTAAAAATTCTTAATTAGCCACTGGAATCCGCCCACCTAAATTCTGTAAATAGTTTCACATTATGAAGTATAGTTTGCTAGGCTGTCAAAGTTCATACAAAAAGTGAGTTTTGGGTACACCTATTTTGAGATTTAGGGGGGTTGCTGACATCACATTCTAAAACACAAGAGGCTAATTTCTTCATATATAGGAACTATACCCCTCAGTCATGGCAGGCAGCAAAAGAAAATATACCACACCTAGGGACACTACTTGTTTCAGGAATTTCTGCATATCACTATAACCACCCAGTAAGTTTCATGCCTTAACAATACCACCTTGAAAAACCACATGTGCCATTTTCACCAGCTTTCCGTCAAAAAAGAAAAGTTTTTTTTCAGAGATATAACAATAAAATCATACTTAAGAAAGCAGAATAACTATCGGAAAAATGAAAACTAATGATTTTGGAACCAGTGTCAGCTATAAAAGGTGTTATATAGCTAGGTTTTACTATACTTCAAATGCAAGTTCTTGTGTCATGGTGAAAAAAGTAACTGCAGAGGTTCATCTTTCCTATGAAGTATGTCATCATTCATTCCTGTACATCTCTTGGACAAAAAATGGTTAGCTATGTTACTTGATAATGTCAGCCAGACTTTTCCTTTAACCAGACTTTTCAACCATCTTGCCTATATTCCATTTTCCACTTGCACACAGCAAGTCTCTGACCCTAGGAGAATCCTTCATGCCTGTGGTTATGTGGATGCCACACCTAAGTGAAAGAAACATATAAAAAATTTCCTGGATCCATAACAACAATTCTCTTTTGAGAATGCCTGGAAATGGTAATTAAGAATAGGCCAGAGAAGAATCTTTCATCGTAACAAGTTTGAATTTCACTGTTTCAAATAAAAAAGCCTGCTGGAGACCACAATCACATCCTTCCAGTAACACTAAAAGAAAGAACTATTAAGTGCTCCTTGTTGTGAAAAAAATAAAAGGATGTAATGAAAGCCATGGCCCAAACTAAACTGAAGGAAAACACAGGGGCCAGGAATTAATTAGTGCAGCTATTTGTATTCATTTGTCAGAAGGGGTTGACAAGCAGCCAGTGGACAGGAAGAAACTGAGAAGGCTTCAAAACAATCAATGATTGTGTGAACTTGAAAGAAAAGAAGACAAAACAGGACAAGGAGTTTCCTTGGTAAAGCATTGGATAGAAAGTTAAGCTGAGAAAGCAAAGCAAAGGAATTCTCCTAGGTGTCTTAATCTCACTGTGTTCTGGACAACAGAATTTTGCGTATGGATTTGGCAAAGTATCAGATGAAAGAAATAAGTAACTCTAATGTAAATTTATGCCACATACTGCCCCCAGTTCAGTGGGCCAAGTAAATGACATTGTAATGGAATTCTTCTGGAGATTTATATTGCATTCCTTCTCCTGATGCCTTAACCCAGTGCGATTGTCCAGTCTCCAAGTAATTTTCTGACAAGAACGCAACTCATACATGTGTCCTTCTGTTGTTGCTCCACAGCTTAAGAAAAAAGTGGAGCCACAACACCCTTCTCATCTCCTTTGCTTCAGCTAGACAGCCCTTTAAAAATTGTTGTGTCTTTAATTTACCATAATATATCTATAAAATATCTTGTCCAAAATGCGTATTGACGAAATTGAAACACAGCAAAAATGTTACAGAGGAGGATTTGGAAGAGAAGATGAGAGTGACTGTGGCAAGAACAGAACTCTCTGGATTCCAGTCATCACCACCATTAGCAGACTTATTACTTGACTCTTTGGTACTGTACTTGTTTCTATACTTGATTGTGGGATTCTTTCTATAATAAAACTAAATAATAGATATTGCAGAAGCATAAAACACTGTCCTTGCATATGCTATTGTAAAAAGCAGAATAAATAAAAAAAAAATTAAGGTAATTTTGGGAAAGGTGTAAATGTGTTGTAAAATTTGACTCCAGTGTTGGTTTGGCTGAGTTGTGGCTCATCATACCATTTCTGTTTCTTAATGTTACTGTCAGAGTGATTAAATTGAGGAATTTAGGTTGTGGGCCTGTACAAATAGGAATACTGTAGTGCAATACAGTGACGGAAGATAGGAAGGTCTGTGGAAGAAAATTAACATTTCAGCTGGTATTTAGGCTGGTAGTAATGTGCCCATGATATTATGATCATATTTACTACTTCACTGGCAATTAGTAATTCCTGATCAAAGACAAGTCCACATCACAAAAACGTGATTGCTTGCATCTCATCTGAGATGATAGACAGCTGGTTTTATTAACCGGTTTGTGCTTTTCATCCAACAACAAATTAAAACAGAATTTGGTTTTAATAATTATAGGTTCCTGCAGATCACTCATCTTGGTATGCTGCAAAAATTATCCTTTGAAGGTAAGGTAATTAAATTCCCTGCTCAGCAAGCATTCAGGCAATATTTTCTTCCAACTTGTTCTTACTTGTGGTCAGGAAGAAACTCATCAAAATTAAATTTGAAGATTCATGTGCTGATTACACTTTCAGCCAAAGTAGTGGACTTACAAATCCTCTTTATTTCTCTATACAAAAGCAACTTTTCTCCATTCAAGCTAAAGTACTTGTGATCAAATCTCAACTGATACAAATTCTTTTTATACCATGAGCTTCCCCTAAGTTTTGGCCACAATTCAGAGTTTTTGTTGTTGAGCTGAGTTTGCTGTTGAAGTCAGTTTATTCTATTATTTAATTAGATAAAGGTCATTAGTAATATCTGCGAACAGCTCAACATAAATTTTATGCTATTTTTTTGTTTCTCTGCCTATTTGATGAAACTCTAAATCATAGTACCAGCCAAAATGGAAAAACACCTTCCCTGGGGTACCACTGCTATTCTTCAGACACCCTCATATGTAACTAAGTCATTACCTCTAAGACAAATATGATAAATCAGTCTCCATGTATTGAAAGTAAAATCCAGCTGATTTTTTTCTTTTCTTTATTGTCTATGGTTCAATTTCCCTTGAGGTAAAGGCAAAGACATGTATATCATCTAGAAGTTGAATATCTCTTGCCGGAACCTTCATCCTCAATGACAGACTATTCAAGCAGGATTCAGCTGTGCCCTATCAGCATTGAAAGCCAGTTTAGACCTCCAGAAGTGTCATATCTAGCAACCAGCTCCACTGCAGACTGGCACGAGCCTCCCTTATATACCTCTGCTGTCAATTCTAGCTCCATCTCCTGTACAGCAGCACCGGTGGAGAGAAAGTTGGTTACAACACACAGAGTTATAACAGGGCACCCAGCCTGCCTAACCTGAGAATCTAATTTATGTTCTAATCTAGACAGTAAATACCTATGTTTCCTGTTCAGGCAGTAGAGGTAGATGGATAGAGCTCTTGAGGGAAGGTACTACTGCTGTATATCTCAGCATAAGCACCTAAGTTACAGGGGTTGCACTCTAAGTCTATAAAATAAGACTATTGTTTAGCTTCAGGAAACTGGGAAGCAGAGGGAGGCAGCAATATGTTTTGGAAAAAAATGTCAGAAATTTAAAACATTTATATGAAAACCAGAAGTTGTTGGCTTTCTCTCACTTGGGGGAATATGCCCTCCAGTAGTGACCTCAGACTGTTAAAGATGTTATAAAGGATAGAATGCATCAAAGGTGAGTTTCTGCTATAGGCATATGAGGGATAAATTCACAAAAAAATTCACAAAGTTTGAGGGAGAAGAGCATGTCCAATATTTATTTCATTCTCATTCTGGCTGCATGAGTATCAAATAAAGTATTTAAACAACACAGAGGAGTAAAATGTCTTTATGTGTATATATATAACACAGAATTTTATTTCCATTTTATGGTTGAATGTGACCTTTAATTTTTGCCATTTATTCAACAATTCAACTATGGCACTGAGTGACATGATAGAACATCACAAAATTCCTACACCCTATTTTTATAACTCTGTAGCAATGGAGTTTGATCTGTTCTATTTCCACAAACTGAGAGAGTAAGCACCCAAGGAAAAATAGCCTCATCTGATTAATGTGTATTATTTCCACTAGCAAGTACTCTAAAATGATCCTTAATTGAAAAAACAGTCACAGAAATTTTTAAATAACCTTAAAAAAAATCCATAGTATGTGAAATTTGAATGTACTAGAACCTAAATGCATGGCTCTGAATCCAGACATCCAGATTTAGAAAAGTACTTTTTTCTCTTTGCTGGCCAAAGCTCTAATGTCTCTTTAGTGCAAACATTTTTAAAATGTATTCTAAATTTTTAAGTAGAAAAGCATAATATTTCTTGCTCCTGTTCCCAAGCTATCCTATATCCAATGAACAGCTCATTTTTCCTAAAACATTGCTTAAAATTTAAAAAGGTAAAAACCTGATTTTATAGTGAAAAAAATCCATGCCTTGTATGTCAAAATACTCTTCCCATTAACATTTCTAAGATCTCTGCTACTGACTAGATGGTCATGATTTTTTGGCAATAGGGTACATTTTTGCCAGAAAAGCTCAGTGACCAAAAAGCATTACATTTCCCCATACACACTGATTCTTTGTCAAAAGCTTGGTATTTGTTTCAAGCGTACAACATATAATTTAGAAAACATCTTCATTCAGAGAAACTTATGCATTTTAGAGAGCCTATTTGGCATTTTATCACACTGTGCCTCAAACTTTTATCTGTTAAAACCCAAAGGTGCCATCACTATCATTTAACCAGTGGGTAGTTGAGGCAAACAAAATTTCAGTGTGGTTAATCCAGGGTGCCACAAACAGCCCTTGGACACAGCACAGCTCTGAATCATGCTCCAGAAATGGTATCTCAGGGATATTGCTGTTCTGTCCTCTGCCTGAACAAATGAAAATGACGCTGGTAGAAATTTACCTATACAGACTTATTTTTGGACTTATTTTGTGAGGATGTGCTTTGCTGCTTGGACTATTTCTCAGTGAACAGAGAGGTTCTTTACAGAGAGCAGATTCTGCACTTCACTTGCTGCTCCCAGCACTAAGTTTTGAAGAAGTTTGCTGAACTCATGCATACTAATAAATTTTCAAAGATAAAATACTACTATAAGAAATAAATAAGTCACAAAAAAAGGAAAGATTAAAATAAATCCAGAACTACTGAGCTCATGTAGAGTTGGATTATACTAAAATATCCATTGTTCCCAGGGGTTGAGATTTTGTTCTATAAAAAATTGCAATTGCATCCTTGATTTCTTATATCCTTGAAAGGGTGATGGGAAAAAAGTTATTAAATTTAGCAGCATTTCTTATAAAAAATGTTTAAACAGATGTTATAAGCTATAGAGCTGACAGGGAAAATATCTAAGATACTAGAATTCACTTTAAACTGATTACCTGCTGCCACACAACCAGTTTTGTGGACTCAACAAGAAGTTAAGTCTAATGAATAGGATTTTTTATAGCTTTTTATTAAGGATGTGTCAATATCCTTATTTTTTTGAATTATTGAATATAGATATCATCTGATTTGCAAAAATAGCTCTTAAGTGATCAAAATTCATTTTTGAGAAAATATTTTATGATCATCAGAAAAAATATGGTGCTATCTTGTTTTTTTCTCAAAAGATGCTTTATTTTTGTGGTTGCAATTATTCTACTCCTTATTTAGCTTCATTTCTAATGATAGACTCTTGGCAATGCTGTTTTTCATTGTAGGACTCCATTTTTGTGGTGGTTGTAATTGGTACAGACACTTGGCATCCTTTCAAATCAGTGTGGTTAGAGAAGCAGCACTAGGAATACAGTATACATCCAGAAAAGTTAAAATTAATTAATTATTTTTCCAGATAATAAATAATCAATGTGGAAAAAGGGGGGAAAACCTCCCAAACCAACCCCAAGTTACAGAACAAACTGAAGCAGATGTCTTGTTTGATAATAAGTCCTCTTCATCTGCTGGAACCACAGAATTTTCAGTGCTGCATCAGTGACTGTATCAGACTGCTACGGGTGCTCCAAAACTGCTGCCATCATCCAATTAATCCATCTCCTTTGCTCCATCCGAGTTGCAGAAATCCCTCAAGGGCATGTGGGACCCTGCATGTCCAGATGTGTGAAGCCAGACAGGCTTTATGAGGTGGGCACTAGATACCTCCAAGGCAGTCATGAGTCAGAAGACAGAGATTTATTGATATGAGACATCCCAAGATGTCTTAATCTGGCACAGGTATTGCCAAAGGTTGTAAGAGCCTTTCCATATCTAAATGCTGTCTACACATTTCCTGGGATTTTTAAATGCGTTTTGGCATGACCCTCAACTGGGCAACTCTGAGTTCTTCAATGTGAAGACAGACAAGTCTAGAATGCAACAGAAGAGTGAACTCTATAAATTATTCCCTGCCTGATTCGTGGCAGAGTGTAAGAAATGAGAGCTGAAATGCCGTGTCAAGACAGGAAACTGCTAATCTAGGAAATGGTCAAGTTCATAGCCCAAGAGAAAGAGATCCAGGAAATTCCTAACAGAGGAATAATTGAATCTTATTTTTCATCTATGTGAGAATCTTCAAAAGTGAGGATAACTGCTGCTTTGAGTAGACTGGCTTCTGCAAGGAACCAAAATACACTAAACATTAGTAAGAATAAAACCATGACATTTTTGATTTGCTGGTGAAAAGGCAAAATGGGTCACTACAGATGACATTGATATTTGAGTGCAATAAATGAATTGCAGCTGGAAGCCTTACCATTAGTATTTACTAGTCTGTGCCAGGAAAATAAAATACCATTTGTTCCTAAATATCCCCATACATTTTCAGCACAAATCCATCTTGGAGTCTCCCCAGCCACTCTCTGCACATCATGTCCCCACCTTTTTTTGCCTACCTGTCCGTGCCTGCCTTTATTGAAAGGCAAGGCGAGATCCTGGTTGGAAGGGGATGGGGTATGGTGCCTTAGGTGCTCCAGCCTGGCAGATCTGGGAATTGTTTGAGTTCAGTTTCCCATGCCAGCAATCCTCAGCTGTGGGCAGATACAGTCGCAGATTTTAGGAGGCCAGTCCCCTCCACGGCACCTCAGTCACTCTGTTTCATTGACCTTCCCTGGTGTGTTTGGCACTGCACATCTGCACAAAATTCGGCCAAGGTTTCTGGATGGCTCACTATGACCTGGTGCTGTCTATTCATAATCTTCTTATCCTCTAACTGTCTGTGCCCAGAAATAAAAGCAGTGATGACTATTATGTAGTTCTTTGGGTTTTTCCCCAGCATTTCCCTTCTTGAAGAAATGCGTCACAAGATCTTTTCTGCAGTCTTGTGTAACTTCAGCCTCTTTTCACAATTTATCAGAGAAAATAATTAATATCTCCACAGCCTTGGGTCTCACCTGGTGAAGGAATGCAAATATGGAAACTCCTAAAGTGATAAGAAACATTCAGTATATATTTATCATAAAAAATGCCATTATAAATAATCCCTCAGAGTAAGCACACCATCTGCTTTTCTGTGCCTTGCCAACTTTCATAGCTCTGATGGGAGAGGCTGCCAAGACAAATCTTGGCAGGTCTCACTGATACCTGGTAGAGTGCTAGCCAAGGGAGTTTGTCAGCTCAATCAAATTTCTTTCTTTGACAGCATAAGTGGCTTATAGGCAGGAAGTGGTACATATGATATGTCTGGCTTTAATAGGCTTGTGATAGTGCCTCACATGACATCCTCATACACAAACAATGGAAATACAGTCTAGAGTGTTTGCTCATTGATGCCATGATGATTTTTTGCTTTTTTATATACCCCTTTCATATACCCTTTTATACAGCTTTTATGTGTCCTTAGTGCTTTTAGCCCACATATTTTTAACTCCCTACATCTGATAACTAGCTTAGACCCAAAGTTCCTTAAGCCAAGAGACCAAACACCTTGGAAGCCTTGCAGTTGGGGGTCAGAAAGCCCCAGACACCAAGGTCCTCTCCAGAACACATTCTGTGAACCAAGATAGGCCCATCCAGGGGCAAGGTTCCTCAGGACGGGGACTTCTCTTGAGCCTCTCATTGGGGAATCTGTGATAGATATGCCAATGTGCAAGGTCTGTAACTGTATACAGGAATCGTCATGGGTGTGCATCTTCAGTGTGCATTCTGGGGTGCATCTTCAGTGTGCATTCTGGGGTGCATCTTCAGTGTGCATTCTACCTGGATGTGGTGCACCTATGGATCCTAAATAAATACCAAGGTAAAACCCTTTTTTCCCCTCTAACCGTGTTTGGCTTTTAATCTCAAGCCCAGGGAAAGGCAACACATGAACAACACTTAGGCTCATGACTGTCACTAGACTACAAGCTGAAGCAAACAATGCAGTTGTTTATGCAAGTATTTGTGTTGCACAAAATTATTGGTCTGTAAGTAGTCTCTCACAACCAGAATAATTTTGCAGATCACTAGACAAAACAAAGTCGGTGTAGATTAGGTGAATAAGTAGTTGAAAACCTACACTGAAAGAGTAGTTACCAAAGGCTATCAAACAAAAAACAATAAGACTGGTTCAAAAACATTTTTGCCTATCTAAGTCAAATCTTATCATTATACAAAATATTATCATTTATTACATAAATATAATTAAAAATTAGTCTATTTTATTATTCATTATATTGTGTATCATATTATGTATTGTTATAAATAATATTCAATATTTACATGAGTGACTTGAACAACAAGACAATTCATTTATGAGCAATGCAGTTGCAAATAAAGTACATAAGGATCATTAGCAAGTGCCATATATAAGACAGATGAGGTAATTATATGTCTCCAGGCTTTGAATCTTTGCATTCAAAATTTTCATCCAATTACTTATTGCATGCATTGTAGTAATCTTCCAAAGTTAAAAACACTACACTAGTTTGAATCAGCATTCCCTTAGACAAATTTATTTATACTTTAAAATCTAAATAAAATCATGATAAGGAAAGACAATTTAAAAAAAGAAATAAAAAAATGGAGGAGGGATTTATTGCCTTAACATTTTCTCTCACTGTTTTCTTTTGAGAAGAAGAAAATGGCATGTTGACAAACAGCCTCTGTGCAGAATGTCTCTAAATTGTAATGTGCATATTTATTCCTTATTCCTGTGTATATTTCATTAAATGACCTTAATGCCTTTAACTTTCTCAATGTAGGAAATAAGTACTCAAGCAAGGAGACAGATAGAGATTAGCTTCAATTATTAAAAGAATCAACTTTATTTTCCTAGAGATTATCAGTCTTTTCCATGGAATTCATAATTCAGCTATGGCATTGTTCACCTGGCGGATGTTTACTAATCTTATTTTCTCAGGTCCCTTCTTTCAGTAAACTTTGGATATCTGCCACAAATGCTCTTTTATGGGAGCATGATCTGGCACTGCTTTCTCATCTTTGTATCAATTCTCTTCAAGCACAGGTGCTTCCCCAAGCCCCATTCATGCCATCATTCTGCTTGTGAGCCATCAGCAAACAATGAGGGAATTCAGAAAGAGAGCAGGATTTGGACACCTGACTGCGTTAAACATTTCCACTAACCTAGCAAGCAAGTCACAACAATCCATTGATGAATATACAGCTTGGGTTTTATTCAGTGATAAATGATGGCTACATTACTGGTATTCTTGCATTTCTTATATCCCTAACATCAGGAGGTGAACAGGACACTAAGCAAATGAATAAGACAGTGGCAGAAATTAGGCCCAGGTTTTGAGAGATCTGTAGAATAAATACTCCATTTGCCTATCCTGTGGTGTCCTTTCAATTGTTCCAGAAAAACTTTTGCTCAAAAACACAGCTTATCAGGAAAAACTTATCAGGAAAGGATTATGTTCATCAAGTATCTACCAGAGAAATCAATTAACTGGAAAAGATAAAGACTAGATAATGTGCTACGTTGTTGTACTTTCTGCTTTCAATCATACATTTTTCCACTATATTATTTGACTGTTTTCATTACAAGCTAAGGCCATAAATTATCCCAAATATCTCATAAAAACTGGTTATTTTCTGAAAATAAAACACCCTCCACATATCAAATCCAATTTAATTAAATTTGTTAATGATAAGGAACAAATATGAGCATGTTTCATATGAGCGCAGGCATCCTTCTTTGAAAAGTATATCCAGGAACATAAATTTTAAAGCTCCCCTATTTATGGATATAGCTTTATAAATTATTGAAATGGTTGGCATGCCAGGAAAAGGTCAAAAGTTACAAGACTAAGCATAAAAACTAACAAGAGAGCTACAGAGTTCATTAAAAGTCAATCCTGCCCTTGTACATGGGATCAGGTATTTGCTTTCTTTTTGTTTTATTGAATGCATTTCTTATAACCATAACAATTATTTTTAACATGATTTAAAGTACCAAGCTTTTCCACATATGAGTTGATGCTAAATAAAGATGTGGCACAAAATAAAGTTGTTTCTGTTTTTCCTTCATATGTTTCCTGTCTCCCCAGGCCTGTCCCTCCTGTTTTAGCAGTGCTGATGTTACCAGCCCCCAGGCAGAGGGAAGTGATCCTTGGCAGACAGTATCTAGATCAAATTCTTCCCCTGATTTCATACTCTGGGGCTGGCAGCCCAAGAGTCTGGACTGGCTTCTTACAGAAAAATAAGGTCTCTCAGGACCCTCTTAAGCATATGTTCTAATGTCAAAGAGGTTACCGTCTCTGCAAAGAAATAATGCAGTCAAGTCACAGCATTCATTCTACCCTTTTTGTTTGGCTGTGGTACAAGTGACAAAAGGGCATGAAAAAGGCAATTTAAGCAAAACTGCTGATATACACAGAGTGTGAGCTCTGACAAATAATATAGACAACACATCATTAAAAAGAGTTTCTGGGGGAAGGAAAAAAAAGGTAGAAAAACGACCAAAGTCAACAAATCTGAGTTCTGACAATAGAGAAAGTAAAGCAAACATACTTTAAAGGCATAGCATTGTAAGAACACCCCCTTGATGAAGTAAGGACCCAAATGCAGAAGATAAAAGAATAGGCAGGATATTTATCTGATAGGTTTGTTGTTTGTTTGTTTGATTGATTGACCGTTTGTTTTTATTGATAAGTGATCAGGGACCTTATCTGTGGAAGAGAACACTTCTTTACACTGTTCTAAATATTTTCCCAGGAATATTTCCACCATTTTGACTGATAATCATTCAACATATGTACACAGATAACTTGGCATATACCATCAACATGCCTGGGAATTGATAGAATGCTGTCTGGCTTAGGCAGAACTACATGAGTTTGAAGGATCTGTAGAGTAAGCTTAAGGGTATGCAGTCATGCTGCTCTTGTTTCTTCTTGTCCATACAAAATTTTGGACTGCTCTGAAAGCTCTGAAACACCTCCTATATGCTGCCAAACTCAGCTGTTATTTAGGGGATGCTCTGCATCCAGATAGGCTTTCTAAAAATCCCACAGCTAGTGACTGAAGGTGTCCCCGCTAACTGTGGTGGGGTGTATGAGATGCATTTTAGAGCTCCCTTCCAACCCAAACTATTCTGTGATTCTATGTTTCTTCAAGTTTACACCCAAGACAACCAGTATTTGTACAAGAGGAGATGACCAGAGTGGAAAATTCCAGTCCAGAAAAGTGACAGCTTCTAGAACAACCAAGCATGTTTTAAAACAAAGCCATTTTGAACATTGATTACCTTGCTCTTCCTGACTTCCCAGCATCAAAATATTTATCTGAATAAGAGAGAGAGGAGAGAGAGAGTGAGCTTTTAAGTATATTTTTTTGTATGTATTGGCATGCACATACCTTTCCTTCTAGTGAGGGAATTCCTTATGCAATCATATAATCATAGAATGGCCTGGGTTGGAAGGGACTTTAAAGATCATCAGATTCCAAGGCCCCTGCCATGGGCAGGAACACCTCCCACCAGATCAGGTTGCTCATGGCCCTATCCAACCTGGCCTTGAACACTTCCAGGATTGGGCCATACACAACTTCCCTAGAAAACCTGTTCCAGTGCCTCACCATCTCACAATAAAGAATTTTTTCCTAACATCTGATCTAAACCTGCTTTCTTTCAGTTTGAAGCCATTCCCCCTTTGTCCCATCACTGTATGCCCTTGTAAAAAGTCTCTCTCTCTCCATCTCTTTTCCTTCAGGTACTAGAAGGCCACAATTAGGTTACCCTGAAGCCTCTTCCAGGCTGAATAAATCCCCTTCACTCAGCCTTTCCTCATAGGAGGTGCTCCCTCCCTCTAATCATCTTGGTGGCCTCCTCTAGACCTGCTCCAAGAGGTCCTTCCTGTGCTGGGCACCCCAGAGCTGGATGGAGCAGTGCAGGTGTGGTCTCACCAGAGCAGAGGAGAGGGGCAGGACCACCTCCCCGGCCCTGCTGCCCACGCTGCTTTGGATGCAGCCCAGGATACAATTGGCTTTTTGGGCTGCAAGCACACCTTGCTGGGTCAGGTCCGGCCTCTTCTCCACCAGCACCCCCAAGTCCTTCTTAGCAGATCTGCCCTAGATCTGTTCATCTGCCAGACTGGATTGATGCCAGGAATAGCCCCGACTCAGGTGCAGCACCTTGCTCTTGGTCTCGTTGAAGCACATGAGGTCCCCACAGGCCCAATTCTTGAGCTTGTCCAGGTCCCTCTGGGTGCCATCCTGCCCTGCAGGTGTGTCAACCACACCATTCAGCCTGGTGCCATCTGCAGATGTGCTGAGGGTGCACTCGATGCCTTTGTTTCTGTCATTAATGAAGACATTAAATAACACTGGGCCCAATGCAGACCCCTGATGGACACCACTTGTCACCAGTGTCCATCGGGATTCTGAGCCATTGACCACAACCCTCTGGATGTGACTGTCCAACCAATTCCTCATCCACCTAAGAGTCCACCCATCGAATCCTTCCGTCTCCAGTGTAGAGAGAAGGATGTGATGGGGAACCATGTCCAAGGCTTTACAGAAGTCCAGATTAATGACATCTGTGGCCCTTCCCTGGTCCACTGGTGCAGTCACTCCATCATAGAAGGCCGCTGGGTTTGTCAGGCAGGACTTGTCCCTGGTGAAGCTGTGCTGGCTGTCCCAAATCACCTCCCTGTCCTCCAAGTGCCTTAGCACAGCTTCTAAGAGAATCTGTTCCATGACCTGCCCAAGCACAGAGGGGAGGCTGACAGGTCAGTAGTTCCCAGGGTCTTTCTTTTTACCCTTTTTAAAGATGGGTGCAATGTTTCCCTTTTTCTGGTCACCTTGCTGTGACTTTTCAAGTATCAAGGAGAGGGGCTTGGCAACTATATCAGGCAATTCTATCAGGATTCTGGGATGCATTTAATCAGGTCCTATAGACTTATGTACATTCAGCTTGCTCAGGTGATCACAAATCTGAACTTTACTAATAGTGGGAAGAACTTTGCTCTCCCAGTCCCCATCCTGCTGTCCATCCACTCAAGTTGTGGGGACAGAAATCAGCCATTAACCAGTCCTTGTTTGGTTGGGTTGCTTTGCTGATAAGAAGGAAAAAGGAACTGGACACCTGTTTGAACAAGAAATAAACTCAGGATGTAGCATGGAGATCAGGGGAAAAAAAAAAACAAACAAACAAGATAAATGACTCAAAGTAATTATTTGCTATTTGCTGTTAGGAATAGAATAAAATATTATCTTCCAAATACATTTCCAGAAAAGTAAGTATGAGTTGTCAAGATGACTCATATACATAGGAATTGGATATGATTTCCTGCTTTTTCGTCTAAAAGTATCCCACTCCAAGTTTTCAAAAAGCAACGTGAAGGGATCCACAAATTCCATGAACTGGTGCTTCCAGTCCCAGCCCTTTCAGTGGCCATGCTCATGAAACTAACCTGCTTGGAGACTGGGTACAAAATGTTCTCTCAGAAAAAGCTGTGCGCAGCCAAATGCAAAAAGAAGAAAATTACATGGAAAAAAGTCAAATGAAAACAAGAAGTTAAATAAAGATATAAATGTATAAATACAAGTATAGCTCTAAAGCAGACGAGTGTGCTTGAGACTAAAAACAATGAAATACAAAAGGTCTGTGTTGTAGAAAAAGGACTTGAAGGTTTTCAAACATGTATATTCACCTAAGATTTCCTGCACCCTGCACAAATATTAACATTCTTTTTTTTACTTTTTTTTGTCTTTCTGTTGGGTATTTCACAGTTTCTTTTTAATATCAAGCTGTAGAAGCAAAGATAGTGAATGATTCACACAAGACATTTCTATCCTATTAATCAGATATCTGTTACTGGAATAAGTATTGATTCTGTGCCTGCCTAAATGAAAGATGTTGCCTGATGGCTCATGAGGGAAAGCATGTAACATCCAGGGATCATGGTTTTGTCCAGTAAATATATGAGTCTTCCCAGCCAGTGGTTCCCAGATTTTTTGGTATGTACTTCTAGTGCTGTTGGAATGGTTTCATGCCAGTTCTGCATATAATGATCACCAAATCAATTCAGCTTGGGAATCCTGCTTTAGATGGAATCACTACAGTTTGCTGGTGGTAGCCAGGGGAGCAGATCTAGCTGTATCTGTTCTGAGCCTTTCTGCCCATGGGAACATGTTAACACCAGAGTTTAACAACTAATTTTATTGGGTTTGCATGGCCAAGATGTAGTAGCAGGTGTCTACAGCGGTGGCTCCTGTGAGGAGCTGCTGGAAGCTTCCTCCATGTCCAGCAGAGCCAATCCCTGGCAGCTCCAAAGATGGACGTGCCACTGGCCAAGGCCTGGCCAATCAGAAATGGTGGTAATTCCCCTGTGATAACAGATAAAGAAGAAAGGGGGGAAAAAATATTGTGCAGTTGTAATTGTAGCCAGAGAAGAGAGGAGTGGGAACATGTGAGAGGAGCTACTCTGCAGACTCCAAGGTCAGTGGAGAAGGAAGGGCAGGAGGTGCCCCAGTTGCCAGGGCTGGGATTCCTCTGCAGCCCACAGTGCAGACCATGGTGAAGCAGCTGTGCCCCTGAAGACCATGGAGATCCACAGGAATCCACCCCTGTGCAGAAATCCACCTCCAGGCCATGGGGGAGACCCACACTGGAGCAGGTGGATGCCTGAGAGGAGGCTGCGACCCCATGAGAGGCCCGTGGAAAAGGAAGCACCCACGGGAGCAGCATGTCCTTGTAAGACTGCAGCCTGTGGAAGAGCAACCCATGCTGCAGCAGGCTGGGGAGGACTGTTGCTCATGAGATGGACTCACGTTGCAGCACTTCATGGAGAACTGTCTCCCACTGGAGGGACCCCACTGCGGAGCAGGGGAAGGACTCCTCTACCTGAACAGCGAGAGAAACAGCCTGAGATGAACTGACCTTAACTCCCATTGTTTGTCTCCCTGTGCTGCTGGAGGAGGACACAGAGCTGGGAAGGAGGTGGGGGTAGGGGGAAAGGTGTTTTTAAGGTGTTATTTTACTTTTCATCATCGTGCTTCGATCTTGTTAGTAACACATTTGATTAGTATCTCTAATTCTAGCCTGTTTTGCCCATGGAGATATTTGGTGAGTCATCTCTCCCAGTCCTTATCTCAACTCATGAACCTGTTGTTACATTTTGTCTCCCCTGTACAGCTGTGGATGGGAGTGAGAGAGGGGCTTTGATGGGTGCTTGGCACCCAGCCAGCATAAACCCACTATAGACTTTTTGGTGGAAATGGTGGGGAACCAGGAGCATTTTGAGATAAGGATAGTAAACTGGGAGAGGTTATGGGCAAAACAAGTACTAAGCAATATTAGAGAGTAGAATGATCATGGGAAATTTTTGTTGTAGTTGTGGTGAAGGGACGAGGGGTGAATTTTGAGTAAATCGTCCATTTTTGCACTGTGTTGTGATAATGTTATTTTGGGTTTGCTGTGGGGAAATTTTGTTTTGTTTGGTTTGGCTGGTTTAGTTGTTCCAAGTGAAGGTCATGTGATGAATGTGGATTTTAATTATAATGATAACAAATATATGATTCACATAGGTGAGGGGTGGAAACTGAAGTGGGTTGGCCTCGGCTGGATGCCAGGTACCCACCAAGCCGCTCTATCACTCCCCTTCCCAGCATAACAGGGGAGAGAAAAATAAGATGGAAAACAGCTAGTACGTTGAGATAAAGCAGTTTACTAAAGCAATGAAAAAGCAAAAGTTTGAGTCCACATAAGCAAAGGGGGAAAAAAAAGTAATCTCTGCTTCCCATCAGCAAGCAATGCTCAGCCAGGAACTTCCCAGGAAGCAGGGCTTCAGCACACATAGAAGTTGCTCCAGAAGGCAAACACTGTAGTTTTTATATCTCAGCTGATGCCATATGGTATGGAATATCCCCTTGGTTCATTTGAGTCAGCTGTCCTAGCTGAGTTCCCCTCCCAGGATTTTGCCCACTCCCAGCCCCTTGATGGTGGGGGGAGGAAAGTTAGACAGAAAGTGCTGATGCTGTGCCAGCACTGCTCAGCAGTAGCCAAAACACCTTTCCAGCTATCAATGCACAGCACAGCACTTTGAGAGCTGCTGGGGGAAAATGAACTTCAACCAGACCCAATACACTGATCGTCAGTGATTTCCTGTGTGGAGACAGGTGTAAGAGTCACTGAGCAATTGGCTCTCCAGGCCACTGATGGCTGGTATTTGCTTGTGTGGAGATACTCATATTCAGGGAAGAGGTGAGAAGAGATGAGGACAGTTCTGGTTTAGGAAAGGAGACTGGAGAGGAGGCAGAGCAGTGAAGATAGGCATGCTAAGGGACAGGAGGGGAAGATCCCAAAAGAATGAAAGGGGGTGAAAACACCCCACTGGCTGTGTGTGCACATGCCCTGGCAGAGAGCCCTGAGCTGTCTCTGTGTAGGAGGCAAGGAAGTGAACAAATGGAAAATCCCCATTTTGAGGCTCTGACCCCAATTAACTCTTTCATTTACTTCAAAGGGACAAGGCACATGCTCAGAATTAGGCAAAAGCTGATTTTTTTTTCCTGCATCAGAACACAAAGTGCTAATTGGTTAATTGGTGTTCATAGTTTACCACAATGTGTTATTTAACTATCGGCTTACTTACTGCCTAGCAGAGTTATGTATATTTAGTCCTATATCCTATTAACCTCCCTTTGTGAGTTGGATTTGTTCTTTCCACAGCAGTCACTGGACTTCAGATTTGCTATAAGGTTGTAATGTCTGCTTAAACATTTGCAATTGAAGGCCTTACTGGAGTGATTTAGTTTCTTTTAGGACTTAAAGAGAATCGCTACTGGTACATAGGGGACTTTTACCATGAGAAGACAAAGTGTTTGAGTTCCTATTCTTTTCCATTCTCCTGAATTTATGTTCTTGTTTTAATTTTCTTCATAAAATTAGTTCAAATTAATTGCATTTACAATGTCACTTTAACAAAATTGGTATCTAAAACCAAAAGTATGGGAATCAAGTCACACTAGATACTCTGGTAAGTCTGTATTCTTTCTTTGGAAAAAACAGGTTCCTCTACTTGCAGCTATATTAAGAACAAAATGTATGCTTGGTAAGGAAGAAAATCAACAGAAATATCTATGCACAAGTTTACACAATGACCATCTTTTTCTGGTTCCTTTAAATACTTAAAAAAAGAAATGGCAGATGCAGGCGATATTACTGGAAAGGTAAAGCTGAGGCCATATTAAAGGTTAGAAAAAAGTATCTCCTTCACTAAGTTGAAGTTTTCACTTGTTTCTTTCACCATTTGTCTCCCTCAAGTACCTTTGAAGTACCATTTTTTCTTGCTCCATCTGCTTATAGGATCCTCTGCATATGTACTAAGAAAACTACGATCTGATGTGTCAGGCAACTTTTATTGCAGGCAACATGAACACTTGCATCCTACTAGTCTCGAGGGGCAGGCTACTATTTAGCACAAACAAGACATTCATGATGGTTTGAAAGCCATCTCTAAGCACATTCTGCACAACAAGCAAGGCCAGGCGTTGCATCCCCCAGTGAGTTCACATGCATGAATTATTTCATGGACAGCAGTTACTCATGCTGCTAAACAAAGTGAGAAAGCAATCAGCAGCTGACCCAGGGGATGAAATCTTGCACTCTTCTTTCCTTGGAAGACAAGGAAGATCAGACACACTCTCAGGGAGGAAAAAAAGACTAGAAGAGACTACATGAATCATCAAGTCTGTTCCCTGTCCACAACCAGGTAACATATTGCTGGATCTAAGAACTCTTCTCTTTCCCACACTGCAAAACCCTCAGAGTATTTTGCAACATCTTATAACAATTCCCAGACTTCTACTACAAAAAGAGCCGTAGAAAATATTCTTGGCATCTTCCCACAACAGAAATCTTGTACTTTCAATAAAAATGCGAAGATCCTTCCTAGTCAGAGCTGTGGAAGAATTCTTTCCTGAACCCATGATGATGATCAGTCTAACTCTGTTTACAAGAACAAGAGAGAGCAGACAGGCATGAGAGAAATGTCTTCAGCCCCAACTGTCCCAGATCAGGGTCAGGGAATGAAAGGCAAGGAAGAGAAGAAAAAAATTGTCCTTCTACCCACCACGTGCTGGTGGGAGGTGAGTGACAGAGATGTTTTTTCCTCTTTGTCCTACATTTTGGAGGATAAAAAACCCCTCATATACCCTATTAAGGCCACTTCCAACAGTTCCAAGGAGTATTTCTCCCTGCTGTTTTTCAGTCTCACGCACTTCTCAGTAAGTTCTGATTCTCCTGACATCTTGTGTGTTGCCTTATATTTATTTCTGTAGCAGTGCTTCACAGTACCAATGAGAAAATCAGTGTACCAGATATTTCAGCTACAAAGCCATCAGTGCCAGGTTCAGTCAGCTGACCTCAGAGCTGCTCCAGGAGCCCAAAAAAATGGTTAAGAGCCGTCCCAGACCCACTAGATGGCACTGTGGATGGCTATACCAGCCCTTAGGAAGCCAGGCAGAGTTTAACTGAGCCTGGCAGCTTCAATCTTGGTTGTGTGGCTCTGATTTCCAGCACAAGTTCCTCTGCCTGGAACCTCACCCGGCAGTTCTGCCCATTCAGCAACGTTTTGGTACCCTCAGTCACTCCAAATTTAGTCTATTTCAAATAATTATCAGTATTTTTTCTTCTCAAGAAGCTCTGCGATTATATTTTTCCAGTTCCTGGATCTTCCACAAAACATTCCAGAGGTTTCAAGAAATATTTAGAAAGTTGGTAAGTCTGAGTGTCCTGTCTGGCTGGTGTGAGTATGTCTGTCAATGGAAGGGTACAAACTTCAACCACGCTTTCCAAAAAAGCTGCAGATTACAGGAATTTTGATGTAACCCAAACTTTCCATCTTGGTTGCACCAGTTTTGCTCTACAGCCAGTTTGGATCCCAATAAAATCAGTTGGGAAGGAGAATTTCCACTGGGATCGTGGAAAGTTGGATAGAGGCCTCTGTCAGGTTTCCAAGCACTTAAAATGAGTGTGCTGATGTGCTGACACTTGGTAAATCTTTCCTCCTCTTCTGATCAAGGTTTCTACCCTTACTGCTAGCAGTGTTTGATGGTTTATGCTCACAATGAAAATTGATAGGACTGTTGGAAAAAACAATGGGACTGCCATTTTCAGTTTGGGGGCAACACTTTTTTCAAGTGCATTTTTCTAACTGAAATGGGAGTTAAAATCCCCTTCTTTCCGTCTCTGCTTCTGTATATTATTTCATCACAGCCTCCTGCCTCTGGCTTTTAAAAGTTTCTCTTGTGTAGCAGCTTTAGCATCATCCTGAGTAGGGCTTCAAGCCTTTCTTTTCAGTCTTTGGAACCATCTTTTGTGTCTCCCTAAGTAACAGCACTATTTGAAACAACTCCTCTCCATACTCTCACATTGCTATTTACTCTAATAAAATGTATTAGGCATTTTCCAATTGTACCATTCAGGATTCAACCACAAACTGATCTATAAACCACACATTAATCATGCAAGTTGAATGAAGAGCAGCAGTTCCTAGGTCTTGTGCATTTATCATGAATCATAGCATAGTTTGGGTTGGAGGCGATCCTCAAAGGCCACCCAGTCCAAAACCTCTGCAATGATTAGGGACAATTTCAAATAGATCAGATTGGTTGTTTCCAGGGGCATCTATCACCTCTATGGGAAATCTGTTCCAGTGTTTCACCACCCTCATCATAAAAAACTTCTTCCTTGTATGTAGTCTAAATGTTCCCTCTGAAAGTTTTAAACCATAGCAACAGACCCTGCTAAAAAATGTGTCACCATCTTTGTTAAAAGCCCCCTTTAGATACTGAAAAGCCACAATAAGGTGTCCCTGGAATCTCCTCCAGGCCAAACCCCAACTCTCTCAGCATTTGAAGCAGTCGCTCAGACAAAGCCTCCTTGACCAGGCAGTGTAGGCGAGCAAAGTACTGTGAGGAAGGACAAATATGCTCATCAAGCCCTAAGCTGTTAGTTAATGACCCTCCTCCAAAGGGTACAGCTTCCCGACAGGGCAGGCTCAGTAAATGACTGTATGAGGATTCTTAGGTCTCTCTCATAAGAATGCCAGGGCCCACAAGAGCAAAAGATAAGCCAGATATCCCTCCTCCCTACTTATCAAATACTTATATGGAGATATCCCTACAGATAAACCATGGATATAACGTGCAAGTTGCAGAGCAAGAAGTGAGAAACAACTACATAAGCTTGGGAACAGAATTCTGTACCCATGTCAAAGGGTGACTGTGGGTAAAACCTCTAAAAAAGAACAAAAAGCGCAGGAGATTCTAAAGCACCTCTTCTATTCTTTTTCCTGTTCCTTGTTTGTTTTTTAGCTAACAATACCCAGGTTTGCCTGGAGACTGCACAAAATTTGAAGTAAATGCGTAGCCAATTATCCAAATGAAGGGTTTTATTAAAAAAAGAAAAACAATTAGGGTTTCTGCAGCAAGTTAGCCTAGCCCCTGAGGGAAGGACCCATGCTGGGTGCCTGATCACTGTGGAGCAAGATGGTCAAAGACCTCAACTCCCTGTGGGAGTGGCTTTTTATACCCCCTAAAGTAGTGGTAGCACCGCCCCCTTCCCCTGAGTCCTCCTCCCGACAACTTTCCAGTTGGCTGTTGTTGGCTTGTTGTCCAGATGATTGGCTCACTGTCATGGGGAGATCTCGGGGCAGTGAATGATTGATCCAGTTCTTATCCAATTCATGGCCTTATTTTATCCCCTTATGACAATTACCTGATGTCATTCTTCTTCTAAAAAATTCTTGCTTCCCCTGCCACTCACCCATTGCCTATCACTAATATATATGAAGAGCCTATTTCTAATGAACCCAGAAACCACATTAAAGTGTAACAATATTAAACAGTGAATCATGTAACTAATTATCACCTAACCATAATTATTACTTAACATCATAATTAACAATCAGCCATGAACTTGTGATTTCACAATAACCCTCTTAACTAATCATTAACAGATCCATCCCCAACCTAACAGGACTGTGAAAGCCAACCCTCCTTCTTATTTGTAGCAAAATTCAAATGACATGAAAAACTCCAGAAATTCAGGGGTGTATCTGGACACAATTTTAGTGTTATGACTAGTTCATAGCTAGTCACAGCTTTAAAAAATTATTAAAACTGGCATTTGTATTTGCTGGATAGAATAAATAAATTTTTTTAAAAAAGAACAAAAAAAAAAAAAAAAAAAAACCAAAAAAACTACCAAAAAACAGTGCATCTAGGCAGGTTTCCAAATGAAAATGGTTTGTTGTAGATGGCTTTCTCAAGTAGACCTCAGACCTGAGCATGATGAGGTTTTGTATCGTACTCACTTATCACCCACGATGAGGTTTTGAACTGTATTCACTATAGGAATTTAAGAAACAATCCTCAAGACAGTTTGATCTCCAAATGTAGTTTAAAGTAGTTTTAACTTGCACAAACTTGTAATAAAGTCAAGAGAATACTAAACAGTAATACACTCTGGATTTTACCTGTTTTGTAGGGCAGGACTTACTGCAGTGGTACAGAAGACAAAACTTGATCTCCATATTTTCCACTACATCTCTGTAACGATTTTTTCCCCAATTTTAAACCTATTCACTTCAAAGACGATGGGGCACATGTTATGTCTGTATTCTTCTCTACACCAGAAGCAAATAATTTTCATGGCAATTTTTTTATTGACCCTTGCAACTGACAGATAATTCCTGGCATCTCTGACCAAAATTTTTGAGAACTCTTGGTCAGAAAAATGGCCAAAAGAGCTTGCCTCAGCATTCCTTTAGATCATGAACTTATGTCTTCCTGCAGAATTGTATGGTGTGGTTCATAAGCTTGTTTTGCAAGTTTGTTTCCTTCTTCCAAGGAAAAGGTATTTCGAAAAAATTTGAACCAAAATTATTAAAAATATTGCCTTAATAGTCACTAGATCTCTAAAGAATACTTTTCACAGATGCTGACAGCTGTGTGAAAATAGTTTGTCCTCAAAGACAGAAAAGTGAAACAAATATTATGAAAATAGAATCTGAAACATCAGAGGTCATTTTCCATAAGATAGCTAATTGCATGCCTGAGTGTTCACATTTTGTTCTGTGTCTTTTGCCACTATCAGTCACTCATATTTAAACACCATGAGAATATTATGTGTTCTCTTATCTTGTAAGTTCTTGTTTGGTTCTATAATTAAGTAATTAAAGTGAGCATGTAATATTACTAGGAAAGCTGGCAAATACAGATCAAACAGGTTTTTGATGGTGAGCTTGCGGGAATCTTCCCTGAGCTCTCAACGTGTGCATGGAGGTTTTAAAGCAATTAAAGTCTTTCCCTGAAAATCCTACCTTCAAAGTTTTTGGATCACCTGGAGAGTTTTATGGTTGGCTGCAAATAAAGAGAGCATAGAAGCTTGTAGGAAAAGCTCAAACAAGGAAAAGAAACATGAAACAAGTAAGTTCAAATACACTTAAGCTTTTTCCTTCTAGAGTGGTACTTCTCATCCTGTATTGATGCTGCTTTAAACAGATGCTGCATTTAAAACTTCCTGGCAGGATTATGAGGCAGCACAGAAGGTGCTTTGTCACTTCCCTTGCTGCAGCAGAACAGCAAAACTGTTAGAAGTATGGTAAGTAGCACAAAATATTCTACAATGGAAGATTTCCATGGGATGGAACCACTGGATTTTTATTTTTTTTTTAACACTATAATATTTAGGCAGTGCCTGTAAGCAGTATGTCTTGGGGTGACTGATAAGTATCAGTCATGATTCTGTCTGTGCTTCAACCTAACATGAAATCCATCACTGCCCACATCCAGCTTTGGCTGGCAGTAGTACAGACATCCCCAAGCACTCTCTGCTCTTTCTTATATGACTCTTCAGTAGAAGATTTTTGCCCTCCATTCTCTATTCCCTAGGAAGGTTCAGTGACTTTACTTGCTGACAGTAAGAGAACAAATAAATTGCAGGCTCCTGTAATCATTTCCTAGTAGAGTAGATGTTTTGTGAAGTATGACAGGGAGTGTCTGTTCCAGGCTAACCTCATGACTGTAGCCAGTCCTGCTGGCCTTTGAACTGAGAGAGGCAGGACACCAGTAATCTGCCTTTGCCCATTTGCCATTGTATGCCTGGACATGGGGTCAGAGACAAAGCACATGGAAAGGCCAGTGTGCAGGGAAGGAGTGGTTTGCATCCTCATTTTCCCCTGTGCAGGCACAGAGCACAAAACATGGGCTGACCTGTTGCCTTTAAATGCAGACTGTCCTTAATTAAACCTGTCAAGACATTCAGGTCTTTCCTTTTCAGCAGCATAATACTGCTAATTCAACAGATCAAGCAAGAAAAATCAGATCCAGCTTGTCTAAACTATTTTTCCATGGCTTTAAACCACAAGTGGCTGCAGGTTGCATCTGTCAGCATGTAAATATGCCTTCAGCTGGTGTTCATGGCAGTGTGGCTTGTTTAAAGAGTTACGTGTATCATAATTACCACTGAACATTCACTGCCACAAAGATGCTGGCGGTGACACAGGCTCAACAGCTATAATTGTCTTCCTTGCCTCTGGAGATACCCTGGGGTCGTCATTCTCTTCTGAACTGCTGCTGGCTGCATAGTCTTTTCAGATGGACCAGGAGAAGGTACTGCAGAGGAAATTTTTGGAGATGTGCTTTGTGCATCCTATGCTGACCACAAGCAAAGCAAGCACATGTTTTTCATAGCACTGCTATCCTGTTACTCCCGTCATTCCTGTGGAGCACGGCACTCTGAGAGCACTGAAAGTGACTGCTGCTTAACCAGTAGGAGACTACCTCACTGCTGAGCCAGCTGCCTGGAAAAGTTAATGCTGCTCTGTGGTTTCTTCAGGACTCTGGGCCAGCATTTTCCTCATCAGATGTCTTTCCTTTGCTGCCCTATCCCAGCCTGCACATTATTCTCAGTGCAATCTATTTTCCATGAGTGACAAGCCTGGGAGTTCCCAAAGCTACTTGAAGGAAATCAGGATGTTAAATGAAATACGAAGAGTATAGGGGAAGAAAGGAGGGAACAACTAAAAAAAATACACCCACTGCTGACATGAGAAATCCTGGCCCCAGGGAAGGAGAGAAGGCAGAGGGTCTGGGAGAGAAGCACGGCAGAGCTAAGGAGGAGGCAATGAGGGGGGGACAAAGAGGTGAAGATTGCAAATCCAGATGAAGCTGATGAGACTGCAGAGGAAGGGAAGCTGAATAAATTTACAGAATCTACAGAGGCAAAAATTGAGTCCTGTAGCCATTTTTTTTTTTTCCACAGAGATGCTATTATCATTGCAGTTTCACAAGTGGAAAACCGAAACATTTAAGTGATTTACTTTTGGCAGGTTTGGAGCCCAGGTTCCTCCAGCCCCCAGGCATGGACGTAACCAAGAGATTTATGTTATGTGTATTACTTACAGGTGACTTGGGGAAAATTTATTAGAGTGAATTTAACTGGACAAGATTTAACATTCAGATACCAGATTGGAGTGTGGGGGAGGTCAAACTTTGGCTCTGACCTCCACTTTCCTTTTTTACTTAAAAAAATCCCAGACAAGCAGTGTTAAAAATGTATAAAAGGAAGCAGAGAAGAGTCCTAGCTATTTCTCGTTGCATATGTAGCTTTCAGTGTTATTAGGCCCATCCTGTGAATTAGCTGAAGGGTCAATAAATCTAGACCTCACTGTGATTACATGCATATTACCTCCACTCTGTGGTTTCTGATTGATGCACCCACTAGTTACCATGTCTGTCAGTGTGCACTTTGCCTTCAGCAAGGAAAAACACTGGGGCTACCTCTCAACCTGTCAGACTGATTCTCCTGTTTGGTCAGATGGTCTGCAATGCTTGCACATGACAGCTTGCCTCTGCATGGGGCACAGCCCACTTCCTGTTCCCTTGTGAGAAAACATGTGTCAGTAATAAACTTGCCATTTATAATTCAACACAACCAGTTAATGTGGGTAATTAGCTGACTTAACCTTTTCCATTTCTGATTTTCCAGAGTCTGTGGTGGGCACTGCACAGGCTCCTGTCTCCCTGTCCCCCACCTCACAAACAGCAGAGAGCAATCTGATGTAAACAGACAGGTACCGTCAGAAATATGACAAAGAAGAGAAGAGAGATGCTGCAGACAGTCTGAAGCAAGCGCCATCTCACTGCCTTCCAGTATACCCTCGTGCTTTTGTGCCACTGTAATGGTGCCTTGAAAATGGACCTTAATTTCATAATGATACATGGCAATAGCACTTTCCTGACAAGCAATCGTGACTGCGGTTGGTGAGCATCTATTTGAAAATGGAAAAGATATATAGTCCTTACAGTAATTAAGTCTCAAAGGGTTTTCTCTTTCTACTGCAACTCCAAAAGAGAACCAGGTTCAAAACACATCTTAAATATTTTGACTGTGTATTTCTCAGTAAGGGAAGAGGATTCAGAATGTGGGGATATCGATTACATCCTTTTTTAGCTTTCCACAGTAGGTTTCCAAGGAGGTAGCTAACTAGAACAGAGTAGACAACCACATTTGTGCTGAATAGCTAGAAAGCAAAGGAAACGCATTATGTGGTTTTTAAAGTTTTGTGAATTTTGGAAAAGATATGTAATGTTTCTGCTGAAAATGCCATTATAATTATCTATATGTTTTCTATTTCACTCCAAGAGTTTTCACCAGTGAATTATTTTCTTGGTACCTTAATAAGTAACTGAGTAACTGACATCATCACTGCCGTGAAATGCATCTATAAATGATCTTACTACTACACAGTTGTTCTGAACATTGCATAAATTACATAAAAATAGTTCATTTTCCACCTCTGACATGGTGCAAAATTTTTTGGTTTACAAAAAACACTAAAATAATGTTGATTTCAGGTTTTTTTGGGGGTTTTGGTCTTTTTGTATGGAGACAGTCACACTAAACCATTCCCTAGACACATTTGGGCTTGCATGACATAGGGCACCATATGTGTGCACACTTCAGAATTACTTCCAGACACAGAAAGGAACAGATCTGGGGTGAACACTGTCTTGTGTAGCCATTCTGCAGCAGAGGCACTCTACTTTTATTCTTCACTTTCCACTGATCATGCATCTGTTCCCTTTGCATCTTCTCTTTTCTCACACTTGCCTACTCACGTCAGAACTGATTCTCTTTGTCAATTACACTGTTCTTCAGATTCCCTTCAAGATCAGAAAAACATTTGCTTTACTTTTACATTTCAGTTCACTGCCTGCTTTGGATAAAGCTGAGTATAGAAGTATTAAAATACCAGGAGAAAGCCTGCTGTCACAATGAGTTTGATCCAAAGTCCTTTGAAGTCATTAATGAACACTGGTTCCCAATTATTGCTTTTGGTCTTTGGATCTGCCCACGGCTTTCTACTTCAACAAGAAGTATAAGTATTAAAAAGTTTTCAAAAGGGATTACCAGTTTGATTTTCTGAATAATGTTCTCTGAAGATTCAGATAAACATGTCAACACTTGAAAGCTCTCTCTGTAACACCTCAGGCTGAGATTAAAGGTCCTCTGCAGTCACAGCACTCAAAGTTTCAGTCAGTGGATAATTTCAGCCTTACAACTGAGAGCTCTCTGGTCTTTCGCAGCTGAGAAAGTGTATCCTTTGATTCTAGCATCAGAATCATCTGCTGCTGTTGGATACATAGTCTTCACTATTAGAATGGTTTGAATTCTGGTGCAATATTACTGGAATAGTCTTGGCATTGCTTTGTCTTGTAAAGAGGGTTCTTGGACAATTGCTCACTTGTTATTGCCATGACTCTTTCTGAACCAATGTGTTTCTAGCCCAGTAGTTTATATTTGAAAAGTAGCATAGTAAGGGAGGTCCAAATTTTGTATCCATAATCATGGATAGCAGTGACAGTTCATCTCATAGAAAGATCCCCTTTAGCAGGTAGACACAGACACATATATAACGTGTAACTGCTTACTCACCCAGTTTCTTTTCCCGTAAAGTTTAGGCCCCCTAAGATATTTGGCTCTAAAAACCTGGCTTTTGGAGTTAGAGGACTAGAGGATTCCGTAGATGAGCCTTTAATATTTGATTTTGGTTCTGAATCTGAAGTGCTACTACTATCTGAGGATTGTTTTGTGGTTTTTGGGGAAAATTTTCACTTTTTTACTCATGCCTCAGTCTGCCGAATTCAGGAATGGTGCCCCAAAATGATGCATTCTCTATCAGATTCCCTTTTAAAACTACACTCTAGGAAATACTGCACTGAGTTTGCAGGACATACAGGAATACATTGCAATGAATTATTAATGGCATAGAAATTTCAAATTTTAACCCAAGTGCTTTGCTGAGCTGATGCAATCAAGGGGCAAGTATTGATATCTTCATCTCATGCCCAGAGACAGGACTTTCACAAATAGCCTGAAGCTGAGCCAGGGGAGGTTTAGGCTGGATGTTAGAAAAATGGTTTTTGTCTAGAGGGAGGTTGAGCACTGGAACAGGCTCCTCAGGGAAGTGGTCACAGCACCAAACTTGACAGGCTTCGAGATTCATTTGGACAGTGCTGTCATGTGTATGGTGAGATTCTTGGGGCTGTCCTGTGCAGGGGCAGGAATTGAACTCTATGATCCTCGTCAGTCCCTTCCAACTCACCATATTCTATGATTCTATGATAAGGAACTTCTTTTTCCAGCTCTAGCTGAATGCTTTGTGGGTTTATCTTTGTTCTTTGCAAAGTCCTTTTCTCTGAGAGTAACCAGAGTAACCAGAGCCATTTATGGGGCAGAGCAAGCCAGCAGGAGCCCTGGGAAGTCCGCTGAGCAATACCAATGTGTATACATTGTAGATACCCCTAGTAGATTCCCCAGCCAGTTGCTGCCATCACCTGGGACTTTGAACAAGTCAGAATGCAAAATAAAACTACAGAGTGATTGGAAAGATTATGTAGATCTTTTGTGTTTCCTAATTTGATCTGGGATGAAATGTGACAAATATCCTAAAGAAATGTGACAGTCTGAGAAAGAATTCTGGTTCTGCTTTTGCACTTGGAACCTTGGCCTTGATGCATGCACGCATACATGGAGTGAGGCACTGGTGTCTGCACGGGTGTGAACAGCCACAGGCACACAAGGGCTATTCAGTTCTCCAAGGAGGTCTGCTCTTCAACCAGCTGCTCCTGTTCTCTCCAAAAGAAAGGTGGGAAATGGATAGGAGCATCCAACAGGCTAGAACCAACCAAGGGCTACCAGGTGGAATACCATCTAGTGGTCACCATCCTGCCTTTAAAATTTTGCTTTATTATCAGTGGTTAAAAATTATGCCTATAAACATCATATGATACTCTAAAGCAGGCAGCTCATTTTATTAAGACATCATAGATTCAGGTAAAAAGTAGATTTTTTTTTAATGCTACCAGGAGATTCATTGAGTTATAAAATTGAGTTATAAAAATGAGCATGAAAGAGTTTCCAAAATATTATAGATAGTAGGAGGCTTTGATCAGTCTACTGTTTTGATTAACAGTTGAAAATTTCCATAAAAGAAAAAACCATCTCTAAACCAGTTGCACTGCAGTCTTGCCCTTTGATAAGGCGGGAAAAAAACTAACACAACTTTACACAATTAGCAACTGTATCTTAGAAATTAATAGCTATAGAGGAACAATTAAGTCATGTTTGGCTGGAGGTATCTTTGCCACTTTCCTGTAACCATTCTTTTATCGCCATCAGTGAATGCAATAAGAAAAGGATGTATTTCTATGTCTCCAAGCAATCAAGATTCCCTTGGCAAGGCACAGGTTAAGTTTAGCATCACACACATTGCATTTATTTTTCCTATGACAAAAACATTTTTTTCCTATGAAATATTAGCATTTATTTCTTTTTTTGGATGCAGTAAAAGACACTGTTTAATCAGCAGCTCTAATCAAGACACAGTATAAGCAAGTAGGATTTCTTCCCTTCAGTGGCATTGCAAATTTTCTTGAGTCATTCCTTTCCTTGAAATTACTGTATAAAATCTTTACTTGTCCTTTTTACCAGAAAAGAAATGTCATCCAACCCCATCAGTTGCCTCAATGAAATAAAGCAAACAAATTGTTGTTAGCTAATAACACTGGAAAGTGATACATCAAAGGAGCAGAATTTACACTTATGCCTTGTCTTGATTAGAGCATTCAAGTTTAATTCAGCATGCCACTATTTCTTGCTGTCTGTTCCTCCTCATCAGTAACAAACACTGCTTAGAAGTTGTTGATACTGAACACATGGACCCAATTAAATCTGTAATGACATTTACTTGTTTGAAGTTTCAGCCCTGATGTGGTCTCCAATTCATTCACCAAACAGCTTCCATTTACTGAAGAATTTTTTTACGTGCAGTGGAACCCTGAAGCGCCAAACAGAGTGATCATAAAGTGGACAAATTAGGCACTGAACTCGCCTTTGATAGAGCACCCCATTTAGCATTTCGGGCACTTAAACAAACTATGATCATACTGGTGGCCTATTCTGGTCAGTCTTGGACATTTGTTAAATACTACTACATGTATAATATTTTATGATAAGTATCAATCTGCAGAGAGAATGTGTAATACATACATATTTGTATGTATAATGACTAAAGGTAACCAACCAAATATTGATATATTGCCTATAATATTGACTAAAGGTAACCAACCAAAGTACCTCAGAAGATAAACTAACAAAATAAAAAGCAACTAAAAAATCTGGTCACCTCATTCCTCTGTGGTTCAAGGTCATGATAAAGAAATAAAAGTGATCTGTTAACACCTCACATTTGGGCCAGAAAATGCTTAATACTATCACTATCACATTTCATTTGGTTATCCTTCTACCTGTGAGGCAGACTGTAGTTCCAGAGTAGTTGACTGAGATAGAGTTAATTTTTGTCATAATAGCATTTGTGGAGCTAGTTTGAATTTGTGATGAAAACAGTGTTGATAACACAGGGATGTTTTAGTTACTGCTGAGCAGGGCTTGCACAGAGTCAAGGCCTTTCTGCCCATCACACCTCCTCACCAGTGAGCAGTCTGATGGTGCGCGAGAAGCTGGGAGTTGACACAGCCAGGACAGCTGACCCCAAAGGGTCAAAGGGATATTCCATATCATATGGCATCATGCTCATCAATAAAAACAGGGGGGAAGGTTTGCCAGGGCTGCAATTGTGAGGTTTTGCATCACTTGTTCCATTTTGGGTTTTTTTAGGGGTGGGAGGTTTTTTTCATTTTTTTGACTTATTTAACTGTCTTTTTCTCAACCAGTTTTCTTACTTTTGTCCTTCCAGTTCTGCCCCCCATTGCACGCCAGGCAGGGATTGCCTGGTGATGGGCTATTAGATGGGGTTAAACCACAGAAACTGCTCACACAGCAAATAACTAGTTTTTCTTACTGCGGTTGCCGTAGCATCTTGTCATGAACCAAAACTTTAGTAAAAACACTCATAAACACCAAAAACCAAAGAAGTGAGCATTCAGCTTTTTTTTTAAGGAGAGTAGCAATAGTAGAAATAGATAGATGAAGGATCACGCAGAGATAGAACTAGTTGATATTAATTTTATTGAAAGTGCTGTTGGCCAATACACTATGCTTGTGGAGGGAGACACTGCCCTGAGGCAGAAGGAGCCCTACATTAGAAAGTGCACGGCTGATGAAGATGGCAGTAGTCCTTCTGACACCTTCTGGACTCAGCAGCCCACACAGTGCTCATGTGAGGGTGCATTCTCCAAGCCTACTTACAGATTACTAACACCCTGTTCCCTCTCAGGAATCACCAACTTTCACCAAAAAAAAAAAAAAAAAAAAAANNNAAAAGGAAAAAAGAAAAGAAAAAAACAGGTAATAAAAATCACAGAGAAAGCTTTTGAGGATAAAAATGAATTGTTGAGGCTCTGATTAAATTTTATAACTGATTAAAAGGCAACTGTACATAGTTCATCCAAATAATGATAGGAGATAGATGGTACATACAGATTTTTCAACAGTTTAACTTCAGGTTTCAGAAGAAAAGAAAGAATATCTAGATTCTAACATTTATCCAGAGCCTTGAGGAAAGGACATTATGGATTAGAGCAAAAGTTATAGATATGCCTTTCTAAGGAAGCCTTTACCAAAATGAAATCTGAAAAGGAGGAAAACAACATTACAAGAACAATTAACAATAACAATGTATTTCAGATAACAGAGACCCTTCCTTCCTCTTGAAAGGGTCGTGATAGGCCTCCTGCTGCATCAGCTTCTGGTGGCTGTGACATCTACACTGGAGCAAAAAGGGCAGCAAAATACGCTGCATCAGAGCACAGCATGCGAGTAGGTGGTGAGAAATCCAAGTGCCAGTAGGAAGCCCCAGCAGGACACTTTGTTTCTAATAATGCCTTGCCCTTAATTGCAAAAAGTTGATCCCACTGCTTTTTTGGGTTGCAGCTGAAATATAACTGGCCTGCATTGTACATCATTAAAAAGGGAAAGCTCTACTGCACAGTTTATGATTATTTTCATCCAAGAGGATGTACCCCAGATGGTGATAATTGTCCATAACCTTGAGGATATACAAGAGATTTAAAAGGTTTGATTTAGAAAGAAGATGCTTAATGAATGAGCAGCTGAAGGCTGAAAGATAATTTGATTATTTCTTTTTTTACCCTTTAGATGTTTGATGCTGCTATTAGAGTGCAAGAGCTTTTATAGCTCGATCTGCTGGGAGACCAAATCACTATCTTTAACTTGCAGCCAAAAACAAGATCATCTACCCACTAAAAAATTAGTTGAATAGTAAAACACTACACAATACAAAAAATTTTACTAAGAACATCCAATGGAATGACCCCTTCATTTGGATTTTTTACTCTACTCCTTCACATATTCCTATATTTTTGTCTCTCAGCTCCCGAGAGCAAATTCCTTTCTTCCTGTGCTTCTGTGTTTTGTAGAATATCCAGCTGATGGTAAGTAAACACAGATAAGAAGAAAGCCTTCCAATTTAGGTTGGAAGCTATGAGAGCTATGAGAGAACTGGTGTGTTTAATTATTTTTACACTATTTGTGTAGTCTCTCAGCCTCTGAAGAAACATCCTTTACCAAGGATGCCTTTACAAAGCCTTTACAAAGTGTGAACAAGTTGTAAGTTGTTTTTCCCACTAGCCTTACTCGTTGCTTTCCTGAACAGGGTGTTGCATTCTGGGTCCAGAGAGGCTTTTTTTACAGCTATTTTTATTCTGGTTGGAAAAAAATATCTCTTTGTTTTCTTGCTTTTGAGTGCTGTTTTATATATCTGTACTGAATGCTTTTGCCAGTGATTCTGGATTGCAGTCTGTAGGGCATCTGTAATGGAGAGCCCTTACTGCCCTGTGCCCTTATGCCAAGTCCATAACAGAAGAAGAGGAAGCTGGAAATCCTGGTGGTCTACAGCACAGGAATGTCTGGTTTTGCTGCAGAAAGCTTGCAAACCCACCTTTGTTTGTATATATATACTTGCTCTGTTCTTTTTCTTTCCCCCTTTTCTTCCATATTCCTCTGAAAAAGGAAGCTACAACAGCCATCCAACCCACGCATGCTCCCTGCTCAAAGCTCTCAGTTTTCATGTCTCCTACTCCTGGCACCAAAGACGGGATTTCAGCAGTTCCTACTGGCCTCACAGATGCCTTAGAGAGTTCTTGCTATAGGACATACCCCAGAACCACATCAGGAAGCATCTGTCTTCACCTCCTGTGTTGTATGTGCCAGCCCCATGCAGATGTGCCTCAGACACTGCAGAGCACTTTAAATGGTTCTGCTTAAGAACCTAAACCTGTTTCCAAAATTAAAGTTTTTAATATGACACTAGAGGGAAAAAAGGAGGAAAAAAGGGAGGGGGGGGGAGGAAGTAGAAAAAAGAGAAGAAAATAAGAGAATGGAAAGAAGAGTATGCAAGTATTGAAACCCAAAGTAAATTGAGCTGACCTATCTGCCTTGCAAACAGAGTGCATCCTGAACAGGAGGTGTTAAACCAGACTTATTTCACATAGCTTTCATAAAATCCTTCTATGAGGTCCTAGAGAGTTCCTTTCAATGCAAAAATAGGTGCCCTGCCTTCACAGGCACTGTTTGGGGATCTCTGAGAAGTAGAAGATATTTAATGAAGTTGATTCTGCAAAGAGGCATCCCCATGCAATTTTTTTCCGCCAAAGAAGGGGAGAGCGCCAAGGGGCTGGAGTTTGCAGCACCTCAAAGTGATGGCATCCTGCCAGCTTCTCTTTGCAGGCACATCCACGCCAGAAGTGCTTAAGTGCAAATGGCATGTAAACTAGAAACACCTGTCATTATTGTGCTGGGGGTGCATGCGGATAATTATGTGAAACTCTGTGAAAAAATTGTGCTTTCCTGCCCAGAGAATGTAATGAAAAATTTACTGTGTTGAGCAGTATGGCTGGAGTGGTTGTGCTGATTTTATCAGCAGCTGGCCTTAGAGCATGCAGCAGGGCTCTGCTGAGCCCTCCCTGGAAGCACCGGCACACCTGGACCTCCCTGCCTCCTCTAGAGGCCTTTTCACAGCCACCTCACCCTGCTCACCCCTGTGCATCAGTCATAGTAGATGGCTACACTGCAGTGAGGCTCGAAAGAGACCTTTTCATTTCATTTCAGGAGTAGTAAATCTATCGTTTAGATTGTAAATATGGATTTTTCAGCCGTACCTTGCCACCTTATCTTCTGTCTTTGTCAGCAAGCAGTAAAGTTCTAAAAAGACCCTGGGAGCAGTTTTACAAAGGGCACTCAGGCTCTGATTTTGTGCCAGCATGGCATGAAGCCAACCCAGCAGACACATGCTGCTCCACAAGCAAGCAACAGCTCAGGCTCTACGGCTGTTCGATCCATGTTATATTACAGGCCCTCCGTACATATGTCAAAGAGCTGCACTTATGCTTTGGGGGTACATACGTCTGGATGAGGCAGCCTTTGAGTTCAGTATAGCAAGAGAACATTTTCTTAAGGATCTCCTCATGGCTGTGAGTATGGACTGAACCACCACGGCACAGGAGAAGCCCTCATTTCCCCTGCCCTCCTCCCCAGCCAGGTGTGATGGCACAGTGTTGTTTTCACTGCCAGCTGGTACAGGAACAGTGTCTGGGATCAGCTGCTGAGATAATTAGGGTAAATTTCTGTTCCATAATCCTGAATGTAGCTGGTACTCAGGACTGAAAAACCCCTTTGAAGTAAAAGTTCTACTGGTAGCACTTAAAACACAGAGAACACAGTATGTCAGAGGGCAAACAAAAGCAGTGTGGAAGAAGGAGAGGAGCACATTTTTATACTAGAGAAAAGCTGCTTAGCTATGGGACATGTCAGGTCAGACCTAGTTGTTCATAGTAAAGGAGGATCATGATTCATAAGAAAGTGCATGAACTAAACAGGAAAGGTATTTTACAGCACAAAAGATGCTGGTTTGGGACCTAGGAATACCTTACAGTGATGAATAAGACTCAGAGGGATTTATATTTCATCTAGATCAGTTATAGAAGGATAGCCAGACTTCCCTTGCTCTCCTGCAAATTTGACCAATAGAAGTTGTATAGTGTACTTATTATGTTTCTGCAGAGGAGACCAGTGAGACGAGGCTTTCATCTGGCTGGGATTCAGGATGTGTGTGTGCCTGAGCTGCAAAAAGTGTGTCAGGACTGTAGGAGTTTCATCATCCATCAAAGGAGCCTAGAAAAGTTCTACACACCACAGGTGTCCCTTGGAGAGTTTAGCCCATGGCAAAGCCTAGTCAATGGGATTTAGAGATTAACTTTGTGCCAGACTGCCAAGCAGGGCGTGGAGCTGCAGCAGCCGGGACAATCCGTCCTACTTGCTCTCTGGCCACATTTCATACAGTGAGCAAAGGACAGACACTTCCCCGGGCTGAAATCCCCCACGCCCCGCCAGGTCCATATTGCCCAGGATGTACCTTGGCCTCATGTACTTCATGCTGTACTTAGAGGCCTCATGAGTGGAAAAGCTGGCAAAGATAATCTTGAAAATGATTTCAGGGCTGTGCTTACCAGACCAAATAGATCTCTCTAAACTGTTTCAGATTCCTCAAGTCCAGTGCCTACTCCTCAGCTGTGGGGTACAGTTTAAGTTGTGACTTGGGGTCTTGGCAATCTGGAAACCAATCAGTTGAACTTTCCATATTTGAAAAGTAACCTAGGAGTTCAGATGAAAAAGCAGTGATCAGGGATTACCACTTGAAGTCAACTGTTGGGAAATAACAGAAATTTTGCCAGGGATTGGTCTGTTGTAAATTTTGAAATTTAAATAATTTCACATGCTGAGCTAAATTTTAATTAATAAGGATGTTTACTGCAATTTTCCCATAATTTTTTAGAGTCAACCAAACTGTAGAGCAGCAGGGGTTCATTCGTTGCATTGATTTATTTTAAAGTTGGTTCGAGTGAAACACCCAAATTTTAGAGCCAACTTTTCATATCCCTGCAGTAAAAAAAAAGGTTGTGCTTGTCTGTAATGAACTTAATATAATAGTAGGATTTTTTTGTTAGTCTTAAAATTCTGCCTGGCTTTCTAGTTGCCAGATTAAATAAATGTGTCCTGACATACTTCATGCCAGCCCATAAAGTGCTCCTAAGACCAGGCTCACAACAAATGCCAATAAAAGGGGCTGCTAACCCTCTACAAAGGCCCCACACACACATCTCATTCACAGAGCTGTTCTTAGCTCCTTGAATCTTAGCTGTACAGGAGTATATGCACTTTTATTGACATTTTAAACATTAAACCAGTCTCTTTTTTTTTTTTCAGAATTTCAAAGTTATCCAGAGAGTGAACCAGCTTGAGATGCTGACATTTCTACTTTCATTCCCATTGCTGAAGAATGCTTTTACAAGTGATAAGAAATTGAATCATACTTTAGAAATATCTCACAAGTTACTTAATCATACATTATAGCTTCTTAATTTGAATCAGAGTGACAAGTAGAAGTATCTCATCCTGAAACATCTTAGGGCTGATTCTCAGTCTTCATCTGGAGACAAGGGGCCATGTACCGACCTAGCTGCTCATACATAGGTCAGTTCTGCAGGCTTTATTTGAAATCAACTTTCTCCCAGTTAAACAAACCGAACCCTTCAGCCTCTTCCTCATTCCTTGTATGTGTCAGGCCCTCAGCCACTTAGGTATCTCTGCACTGGGTACCATCTCCTTCTGATCTATCTCTGGGGATGTCATACTGGGGAGCTGAAAACTGGGCACTGCAGACATGGACTCACAAGGGCTGAGTGGAGTAGACTAATTGTGGTTCTGGACCAAATAGCTATAATTGTGGTTCCGGACCAAATGGCTACTGCAGTCCAGGATGTGATGAGCCTTTTGCTCTGCAAGAGCAGCCTCTGGACTCCTGTTCAGCTTCTCATGTACCAGGACCACCAGACCTTTTACAGATTTTCTCCCTACCAGCCAGTCCCCAGCCTGGGTTCAAGTGCAGACCTTTGCATTTCTCTTTGCTAAATTTCTTGAGATACTTGTCAGCCTGCATATCAAGTCCCTTAAGGCAGTCCCACCCTTTTCTGAGTCAACAAGTTAAGAATTCATTGATATTACCATATGAAATTCACTTTCATAATTGCCACTCATTCCTAAAAATAACTCACACAATTAATTACTTTTATTCTGTAAGATGTCAGTATTCTGTGATATGTATGTCTACAGGATTGAAGATATTCCCAATTCCTTATTGTTCCCTCACTGTTCAAATAAATTAATAAAAATCAATAACTTTCTTATGCTCTGGTCTGTTAGCTGGGAATAATTTTGCCAAGGGTTCAGCCACAGTTTCTTGGCTTGTGTTTATAGCACCAGAAACTCCCAGGTGGTCTCTCTATCCAATTATCCACCAGGCTGGTATTGGCTTCTGTGATGAGTTGGAGGTATCACATTTCAGTCTGGCACAGCTGAAGGCAAAATGCACTAACATGAAACATTCTACTTCAACAGTTTGTTAAGCAATATGTGTTTCCCAACTTCCTTTTTTTTTGGACTGCCAAATAATTTTTAGAATGGGAAATTTATTAAAATTTGGGTTTAGTTTGGTGAAGACCCTCAAAGTTTTATCTCCATCAGACACTGCATTGGTGATCTTCATAGGAACATTCTAGTTAAAAAAAAAAAAAGTCCATAGAACAAGAATAAAAATTGGTCTCAATTTCCACCATGTTGCTTTCATTATTAGTAGTATTCTGTATCTTCTTTTTCTTTCTGTGCCACTTAGAGCAGACTTTTCCAAATTTCTTTCAATATGTAGTGTGAGGAGAGAGACAAGTGGCAGAAAATTCAACCAGGTGAGTTTGTGGAGGAGAAAATATGTGAGAGAAGGACAATGGGAAAATGTCACAGTATAAATCTCTCCTCATGTGTGTATGGGCCACAACAGAGATGGGAGCTGCTGTCACCATCACTGATAATGTTTACCATCTGCACAATGACAGGACCCAAATGAGAAAATTTGGAATCTCTGATGTAGAGAAAAAAGACACCAGACAGCATGTTTAAGCCAAAGTGTGGTCACAATAACTGACATAAAGGTTGATCAGAGAGCAGGACCTGGAGTGTAAATAAAGTACACAACATTACCTTTACATGAGATCCACTCTTCCGACCAGAACCTCTTACTTCTCAGGCAACCTTAGCAAACTGAATAATAAACCCTAAACCAGGGCTATTTTATACTAAGCAAATTCAAAGACATTTTGTTGTTTCACTAAGGACTGTGACGAACTGCTTGCATTGTGCAGATTTTTCCCAGTCTTCTGAGAAATGGGCAGTATTGGAATCCTAAGTTTAATTAATTTTACCGGTAGAATTTCAGGAACCTGTAGGGGTCTGTGGTAAGGAGACTCCACCCTGAAATCATGCTGAAGCACTCGCAGCTGCCAGCAGTTAGATCTGTTAGGATGGACTCTTGCGAAGCTGCTGTTGGCTCATCACAACAAATCACTGCATGTCCAAGATTCTTCTTTGTGCTGGTGTTACAAACCCTGTGGGCAAGGCACAGGGACAGGGGCCTGCTTTCCATTATTTATTTTTCTTAAGAAAAATTCAACAAGGGATTGTTACTTCTATTTATCACTTGGATAGAGGAAGATGAGCTTCCTCTTATTTCCTTGATGTGGCTGCTAGATGACACAAAAAAGTTGCAGTCTATTAGTTTTATTCACATTTGAACTGAGATTAAAAAAAAAAAGGCTAGAGCACGAAGACTTAGGGGAAAACTAGGAGACAGGGCTTTATAATACAGCAGGAACCTGGTATATTCAACCATATGGCAATAAGAAGGATAAAGTAAAGTTCTGTTGCAGAAATACATTTGTTTCTTTTTCTCGCTGGCTTCAAAACATTCTTCAAATTCATGGAAAACACGTCTCAAAATCTCTAGTGACCATATTCTGTCTACCTAAAAAGCAACTTCTCATTGATTGAGGACATAATCAACTTGCAAAATAAAACAAAATATAACTTTCATAACTGCACTAGCACTGCTTATCCCATAAAGGGAGTAAGTTTTACCTTCTGGGCACCACCAGTTAGGAGGTGGTGCAGATCTTGGGCTAGAAATTACAACCAGAGCCTCTGTGTATTTATCACAGTTCCTTAATGGAGACAGACGTCAGACTATGCTCTGCACCATTTGTCTTTATTAGAAGTTCTGCAGAAGTCAGGTCATCAGATATTTCTGGATTATCTGCTGCATACCTTGGATGTTGTAGACAGCCAATTACCTCTATCCAGGTAGTTATGCTATGAAAGGACCATTATGGCCCTGTTCCCAGTTTGAACTCTCTCGGCAGCTTCTTCCTTTCTTAACCTTTAGGTAAGGGAAATCTTTTCCAAGAGACTTATAAGAGCCTGTCTTTGACTTCACCTCAATCCCTGAAACAGGTCTACTTTCTGAGCCAGATTTCCTTGAAAAACATCTCAGGGTTTTCCCATGGCAGAGCTCTAACATAATACAGACGAAAGCAAGCAAGCACACTGCTCAGGCCTTGATCTCCCGCTTAGATGCATAATTAATTTCACATGGAAAAACATTTCCATTGATTTAGTACTCTTCATAAGCCGAATATGCAGTTCCTATGTATTTGTAGAACTGGGGGTCATACACTATATACAACCGAACATTTGTTATTATTGGGGAAATATTGAAGTAAAGGCCTGGAGACTTGAGTATTAAAAGAAAAAGAAATTTTTATGATTTATAGTGTGGAAGCCTTTTCTAGGCTCAAGAAGAATCACAAAGTAATGGTTTTCTGGCTATTGACACACAGGCTTTATGCTTTGCCAGGTCACCTCTTCAACAATATTGGCTAATCCAAAACATTTTGAAATTTCCCATTCTCTAAATTACTCCAATCTAAACAGGTCAGTGATTAACTTTAAATCTACATTCCAAATGGCATAGTCCTCCAGCTCTTTAGTTAAGCTTTCTCTTTGCAAAGGAATTCTTATTTACTTTTTATTGCAGTGTTACATTATTTTTGGTCTAGATGTGAATGCTATTTAAGCATTTAAAAATTAACCTGCTGTTTGGAACAAGACAGGTAAAAGTTCTGGAAACCCTCAGTCCCTTTGTCTGACTCCAACAATCATAGACCATAATATTTCAAAAAACTCCAACTACTTGATCAGCTTGAAAAAGCTGTTGGTATCCTGGCAAAAACTTCACTTAAATATGTGCACTTAATAAAATGTTCATAATAAGAACAATTAAAATTCTGTTATGTCAGAGTTCTGAGCAGGCAGCCATTCCTTACTTTTACCTCTGTAGGAATAACACAGTTCATAACTTCAATGACTGCTTTTCACTGCAAGCTGTTTAATGCTGTCAACAACACCAGTTTTTTTCGGCATCTGCATTATTGGCCAGCACAAATAAACAAAGCAGCTCAGGTCATGCTTCCTGCTCATTCAAAGTAAGGAATACCAGGCATGAACTCTTTTGCCCTACTTCTGGTGACCTCCATAACTTAAAAAAAAAAAAAAAANNAAAAAAAAATCCTTTTTCCCAACATTTCTTGCAATTCTTATGCCAGGAGAATGCATTCATCTGTAAGTATGACACATAAAGGCGTACTCCCTTGATCAAGTAATATTTGAGGTGAACAAGTATGAATCTACTGAACATAGGCTAACATAGGTATACCAACAAAATTACTAAGCTAATGCAAACTAAGGTATAGGCTTCTTTCTCTAGTGATACTTCCATCTGTACTAGCAGCTGTATGAGGAATAAATTAATTAATTTTGTTGCACTGCTTGAAAGGTCTGGATTCTTTCATAGAGAGTTTTTGCACTTGTCTAAATCGCCAGTGAGGTTCATTGGGAAATACAGCCACCACACCAATAGTCCTTACTACTAACTTCTTAATATTCACCAGAATTTCCAAGCAAATATACCCTCCTAATCATCTTCCATTTTAGAACACTAACCTCTGTGAAAGAGGTGAAGAAATAGTAACAAAAGTTTTTTCAGCCTTCTTTGAGAAGAATAATCACTAATCTTCTATCATTTTTAGCTACTCTAAGGTAAATGCTTTAGTTTCTAGCTAAAAAGAACTACAGAGATTAAACAGGAAGGTCAAAATCAACATGTGAATCACTACAGAAAAGTTCAAATTTAAAAAAGAGAATTTCATTCTTGGTGCTCATCAGTGGAAAGCTGATAAGCTGTGCCACCTTGAGTGCTGAAAAGTATCTGATTTCTGGTGAGCAGCACGGTCTGTTCATATGAGGTTTTCCTACCTAACAGCATCAGATCACAGAAACAGAAATTTTTCTGAAACAAACCTCTGCAAGTCTCAAAATCCCACTCAGAGAGAAACAATTGCCAGTACTAGATCAGGCCTGGCATAGCTTTGTCTAGCCAAGGCTTGAAACCCCACCCGAATGGAAACTCAATCAGCTCCCTGGGTGATCTAGGCCTGTTTCTCCAACCTCTCAAACTGAACTCTGTGCTGCTGTCTCATATCATCTGCCACTACTGTAAAGATGTAAGATCCACACCTTTACAACTGCCATTCAAGTATTGGTAGGCTGCTGTCAGACTATCCCTTAGCTCCCCTTTTCCATGCTGAATGAGCCAGCTGTCCTAACCCCTTTGCAAAGGCCCTCTGCTCACTGAAGAAGCTTTCTTTCAGACTCTTGCCATTTCTCAACATCCACTTGAAAGAGGTACTTAAAACAAGTTTCTGCATTCCAGATGTAGTCTCACCAGAGCCATGCAGAGGGCTATAATAAATTCCTACAGCTGTTTGACCACACCTTCCTAATGTGTGCCGTAGGCCATTATCCACTTCTTCTTCTTCATAATGGCAGTGCACTTTCATTTCTTATTCCAGTAGTTTTTCAGAAAATCCTCTGGCATCCCTGTGGAAAAGAAACTGATAATGAGTCAGTAGTGTGCACGTGCAGCAAAGGAAGACAGCCAGCTTTTGGGCTGTATTTAAAGAGTTTAGCCAACAGTCAGGGAAGTGACTATTCCCTCTTTCCAACTCTGTGAGGCCACATGTTCTGTGTCCTGTTTTGGGTTCACTCCAGTACAAGAAAGATATGTGGTTTTGGGATCACTCCAGTAGGAGAGTCACCAAGGTAGTCGGGAGGCTGAAGCACAGCATGTTCAAAGAGAAACGAGGGAGCTGGGTTTGGTCAGTTTGGAGGAAGAGGCTGTGGGAGATACTATTGCTACCTACAATGTACTGGGGGAGTGTAGAGAGAATAGGGCCACTCTTCTCTGGGATGCAGGGAGGACGACACAGAAAATTTCAACTCAATATAAGGCAAAATTCCTAACATGAGGGTACATAAACACGATATCAAGTTGAGATGTGGAGATATTCAAAATACAGTAAGACAAGGCTCTGAGTAACTTGATCTAATGGCAAAAGATTCAACAAGTCAACCTCCAGAGACTTTTTCAGTCTACGTGAGTCAGTAATTATTGGTCCTTCACTCCATTCCCAAGGTCTCCTGCAGCTAGGCTGCTACTCAGCCAGCCTATTTCCAGTCTTCCAGGTGCAGATATTTGTTCTTTTTGTTGAAATTCATGCTGACACAATCCTCAAGTTTCTCAAGGTTAGTCTGAATATAAACTGTGTCTTTTTCTGTATCAGCAGCTCCTTCCTATCTTAATGATGCCTGCGAATTTGCTGAACAGTACCTTCTGCTGTATTATACAGGTCACTGATAAAAATACTGAGGAACATCAGCTCCATTATCAGCCCTGGAATGCTTTGCTTGTTACCGACCACCACCTGAACACGGCCATTTCAACTCACCCAATGGTCTGATCATCCAACGCATCCTCTCTCGGCTTCCAGGTGAGAGGTCTGGGGTCAGAAGCCTTACTAAAGGCATATCCACCCCTCACCCCTCATTCTCATAAACAGTCATTTCCCTACAGAAAGCAATCAGGATGTCTGTTTCTGATTACCTCCTTGTCCCGTTTGAGTTTAGAAATGGATTCCAAGAGAAGATTGTGCACCACAGTCTCTGCAGGGACTGAGGTAAGCCAGCAGCTGATAGCCTTCCAGATCCTATTTTTTGCCATTCTTGAATATGACTGTATTGTTCGCTTTTTTCATTCATCATGATTTTTCACAGACAATACACAGCAGCCTTGGAATCACAGCAGCCAGGAAGGCAACTATAGCAGCCAACTTTTCCAGCACCTTTAGGTCAGTACCAGGAATATTAATATGTCCAGATGAAGCAGTTTCTAGCTTGTTCACACAGCACTGGCTCCTTCCCAAACTGTTGTGATACTTTCAGGGATCAGGGAGAAGGTTCTGCCTGTGGTATGAAAGGTGAAAAAGGCCCTGAGTACTTCAGCTTTTTCCATATAACCCACACTGTGTTGTCTCTTATACACCAGCAGCCCCAAATCTTTCCTTTACAATTTGCCCTTCTTGCTCAATATAATGAAGGTATTTTTAGCTTTAGGGTTTTGACTTTCCTGATTTTGTCCCTAAGTACCTTAATGATCCTTTTATATTCTTCCTTTGTGGCCTGTTTTTGTTTCTGTTTCAAACATCTTCACTGTTTGTATTTCAGTACATCAAGAAGCACCCTTTCAGGCAAGCTGGTCTTGTTCTGAAACTTCTTGTTTTCGCACATAAAAGGATGTCTTGATCCATCAGTGAGTTCACTTTGAAGGAGTCATCCAGCTCTGTTGGATTTCCTGCCACTGCATGGCTGCTTCACAGAGGACTTTGCTTAGCAATTCCTTGAATTACCAGGTCTGTTTTCTGGAAGTCTAGAACTCTAACTCTGCAGTTTTATTTCCAAGCTTCCTCCAAATCCTGACCTTCATTACCTTGTGCTCCCTGCAGCTTAAGATGCCACTAGTGACTGTGTTTTTCAGTCCTTCTCAGTCTGTGGGCAGTAAGTCCTACAGAGCAACACCCCCAGACGGCCTCTCTAACATTTGCACTGGAAGTGTGTCACCCACGCAGTCCAGCCTTGAGCTATCTGCGTGAAGCCACATTGACCTCATAGCAGTTGTCTGGACAGCTGAGACCATCCGTAAAAACAGGTGCCTGCAGGTGGGAGGTTTCCACTAGTTGTTTGGAGAAGGCCTCTTCCCCTGTTTCCTGTCAATCAGGTCTGTGGCAGACTTCCAAGATGTCCTTGGTGTTACCTTTCCTCTCTGAAGCTGATGCAGAAACTTTCAATTTAGCATGTCTGTAAGTTTGCCCTATAGAACCCTGTGAATATAAAAGATAACCTGCTCCTTATTTTCCCTGGATATCACTCCTCAATGGCCTGATTTCTCCATGGATTTACCTTCCCAGTGTATTCCCTGTCTGATGCAAACAGACTCCGATTGAGACTGTCCCCACCTTTTGTCTCCTCAAACCTTGATCTCCTGGTTCATCAAGAGAGGTCATTAAAGGCACCAAGGGCAGTGAAACATTCTAGATATTTAAATGACTGCATATAAAAGTAGTAATCAGTGAATAGCTTACGCACAATTCTTCTCAAGAGTAAATGGAATTTTTAAAGTGTACTAAAACACCAGATATTTGCATAGAGTTGCATGTTGACATAAGCTGCAGAGGTAAATTAGAGGCATTCAGCTTGGAATCTTCAGCTCAAATTTGTGCTCTTCATCCTTGGATCATTAATATGACTTCAGGGCTTGTGTTCCTTGTGCTAAGTTTTTAGATTCATATAAGCTGAAGTGTTATGCTAAGATCTTTAAAAATGTTTCTACTAAATTCTATCAGTTTAGGCTGGAGAAAGATCAACTTTACTTATCTTTACTTTATTTTAGCTGCTGTGGCTCTTTCAACTGCCAGATTCTCTGCGTTTCCACTGCACATTATTCACAATACTAAGCATTTGTATGAGCATCCATGTGTGAATTGTCTTACAGTCAGTAAATAGCTTTATTTGCAGCAACTAACATAAATTTACTTTCAGTTTAAAAATGTAAAAGATTTCTCTTTTCCTCTAGCAATTATATTGTGCACTACAACAAACTGTAGTAAAAAATTGTAAGTCACATTAAAATGCACTGGTTTCCTAAATTTAATGTAAAAGATTTGGACTTCATTTTCTTCCAGACACATTAAGTTTTTATGACTTCTTTCTGAAAGATTGTCCGGTGCTCCATAATTCATACTTGTTTCTGTTCTGGAACATTATCCATTTATCAATAAATTTATTTTAAGATGGATTTTGGAATTCTTGTATTT
>VYXC01012079.1:528163-589584 GCA_013397175.1 Platysteira castanea | reverse complement strand
CAAATTAAGGCCAGACAAAATAAGCAATTATCTGGAAGTCAATCCAAATATAAATGCTTAAGTGTAAGCACAGTGCAGTATTTTACCCTTCTATGGTGTTCAAAAAGAGTATATAACAGCAAAGTTGTATTGAGATGTCCATTTTTCTATTATTTCATTCCATGTTTGAAAAATAAAATTATTACTTCAATTAAAAAATTTAATATTTTCTTCAGACATTCTTTTTTAGTAACAAAAATTAGGTGCCATCCAATCCTATAGAACATATTTTTAGATTTACATTAAGTCACTATTTTAGGCACAAAAAATACTTGTGGAAAATTAAATTGAAGTTTCCATCACATGAAAAAAACCCCATCTTTTAGTTTCTCATAAAGTCTAAGGTTTTTAAGAGGTGGCTGAAGGCAGCTTCTATTAGAAGCACTGGCACTTAACATCACTATGAACCTCATCACACATCTGTAACACTCAGTTTGCTTTGAAACTCTTGACCACATGTGGTTTACAGTCAGCCTCCAGCTCCTGGAGTTAAGGTTGTTGTTAGAAAAAACAGTGTTAGAAAGCTTTGTTCTTAGAGGCCAAAAATGGGTTTTGCGTGATCTGTTTCTAAACAGAATTCTGCACCTGCATCTGCCCCCAGTGCTCCTTGCGTTATTTTCTGGAAAATAAATCTCTTTTATCTGCCTGCTTGCAGTGCATCCTCTTTATGGTAGTGATCATAACTTCTGTGGTGTAAGAATGCACCTGGTGCATAAAACAGAGCTCTCTGATCCACAGTCAGGCAGGAATTTGACAGAATAAATACAACTCTTTCTTTCAGACCCATGTTGAATACAAGGCCCAAGTTGTAAAACTTCAGAAAACTGTATCAATGGATAAAATTAAGCCATATCAAATTAGATATTTTCCAGCTCCTGACCCTGAACATTTTGTTAAAACTTGAACTCTGCAGACCAAATTATTTTTAGCTTCAAAACCCTTGGCTAATTTATTTTCATTTTGCATGTCTCTGTGCCTCCAGTTTCTGGCAACTTCTACAAGTAAGAATGCCAAAGTCCTCCATTCAAGTTGTATCCTTAGCCAAGTGAAAAGGGGAAAACACTCAAAATCATGCAAGACAGTCTTTTCTCATGAGTTTTCTGTTCTCATGAACTTTCTAGGCCAATTTTGGAAATACAAAAGTTCATAATGTAAGAGACATCAGATAAGGAAGCAAACTTCTGGGATTCACCCATTTGTCACTAATTCCTCTCCCTTCTGGCAAAANAAAAAAAAAAAAAAAAAAAAAAAAAGCAAGACTGCTGAAGGGAAGAAAAAACATAAAGAAGAGAGAAAAATCCAGAAATTTTAAAAAAACATTAAGAGAAGATCCATGAATAGACTGAAAAGAAAGTCCTGAAGAAAAAAAAATTATAATAGGCTGGATGGAGCTGCATTCAGGAGGTGAACTATGGAGAGGAAAAATGGGATATAATGGGCATCTAATTGGATATAGACATGTGCTTTGACTGAGAAGCTAAAACAACTTCCTTAACCTGAATACCTCAGTTCAGACAGGCAAAGTTGATGTGAGTATTGCCTAAATATTTACTTTCTTATCACCTTCTTTATTCTTTTGTGTACATCAGTAATTCTTCTGTTCTACAATACTGGTAGTATTTTAGGATCCTCATTTTCATACACAGGTGTGCTGGTTTTGGTTCGGGTACACTTAACTTTCTTCACAGTGGCTGGTATGGCAATCTGTTTTGGATTTGTGCTGAACACAAGGTTGATAATACAGAGATGTTTTTGTTATTGCTGAGCAGGGCTTATGCAGAGCCAAGGCCTTTTCTGCTTTTTGTACTGCCACGCTGGGAAGGGGGCAGGGGACCTTGGGAGGTTGGGAGGAGAATTAGCCAGGGCAGGTGACCCAAACTGAGCAAAGGGATATTCCAGACCATGTGATATCATGCTTAGTATATAAAGTGGGGTAAAAAAGGAAGATGGGGGTTTGTACTGATGATTTGTACTGATGGCATTTGTCTTGTTTGCCAAGTCACTGTTACACACAATGGGGCCCTGCTCTCCTGGAGAGAGCTGAACACCTGCCTGCCCATGGGAAGCAGTGAATTAATTCCTTGTTTTGCTTTGCTTGTGTGCACAGTTTTTGCTTTTCCTATTAAACTGCATCTTTATCTCAGCCCATGAGTTTTCTCATTTTTACCTTTCCAATTTTCTTCCTGACTCCACTGCTGGGATCAAGCTGCTGTGTGGGGATTGGCTGCTGGCTGGGGTGAAAGCAGGACAAGTCACTGATGGACTGTTTATAATAGGCCTTTATAATTATGATAGATGCATCAAAACTCTTGATCGTAATAGAAGCCTGTATCTCAACTCTGTGGATACAACCTATATATTTGAGTACTGCACTGCAATATATGACAACAAAGTGCAGGGGCAAAAAAGCAATGTGTGGGGAAAAAGACAAAAATCTATTCACATTCTGTTACTTCACTTACCCGCACATACCTGTAGATCCATCTACCCAAGCACTGCAGTGTTCTGTGAACTCGCACCATGCCCGCTGCACTCCTCTAGCTATTTACAGTCTTTTGATATAAAGAGCATTAAAAAATGCCATTATCTTGGAACTTGGAATTACAGACGCTTTAATCTTACGGTTCTCATCATCTGATCAAATGATCCTAATCTTCGGATATTTTACAGCATTGCATGACCTTTAGCCACATGACGTTCATCACATTTGTCAGGAAGCTAAAATCTCACATAACTTTGAAAATGTACATGTTTGAAAGGTTATTGCTGTTAGTATCCATGGATATCTGCTGGGATCCCCCGCAGTGCTTTCATTGTCTGCAAGCTGGTTTTAATTGCTATGAAAGATGTAAAACTCTGTTCTTCTCATCCACCAGACACTAACCTTTCTTTGCTAAAGTCACAGGTCCAAAAAATCTATATTTTTTTCACCAAAAAAACACTTTTTATGAATAAACTGAATATTTGTTAATGCTTGGCAGAAATCCATTTCATTTTTATTCTTCAGTTCTAAAAACAACAGAACAATAGTGACTAATGGAAGAAACCTCTTAATAGCAATCCAGTGTATACACTAAATGTGCAATGGTCAGTAAGAAATATTGAATATGTAGAGACATACTTGTAAATGCTGTATGTAAATAAGCAAGTAAGCAGAGGTAAGAGTTTTTTTCTTTAAAAAAATAGGTTTTCTTTTTCTTGAAAAAAAAACTCTCTTCCGAAAAATAAGACAAGCTGCAGCCTACTATTGCACAGTGGCTACCATGTAGCTCTTAACATTAGCTAGGAAGTTCTCCTGTTAGTTAAAGCAAGTATTTTTCCAAGAGGCTCAGTTATTTCGTTCTCTGATACCAGCCTGGTTTTGTTCCTTTACGCAGTATACAGGAAACTCAGCTTCCCAAAAGGGCTGGAAGAGCCCTGTCCTCACACACAGAACTCCATACTTCAGCTCTTTTCTCCTTTTCCTTAACAATAACTTTCAAACAAAGGAAGAGACACTACAATCAGTTAATACCTGAAATGTTACTCCTCGATTGTAAACAGCCTTGGGTCTGCTGTAAAAGAAAACATGGCACTGTGTGCTGGCATTAGTAAAACTGTCGTTTATCAGAGATACCTGATCTATATTGCAGAAACACAGAATGCTGGATGAGAGCCAGCGTCCTGGATCCAGTATTCCTAACAGTGGGTTTATCTGGTTGCACCAATGTAATACATGTTTCAAAATAAGAAAAACCTTGTCACCAACCACCTACTTTTTCAGCATGACACAACCGTGTACAGTTTCACAAAGGCAATTTCATTTCTGCCCTCTTGGAGATAAATTCCTGTCATCTGAGTGGGTGAATCTATGGTTCACAAGGTGCTGGGGTGATCAGCAGGAGCAACAGGTCTGCTCTTTGTTCGTCCTTCAGCCAACTTCTCATGTGCCTGGTAATGCATTCCTAGGGAAGAATTTTCCACTGAAACGTGCACTTCCTCAGTGAAATGCAGTTAGGAAAGGTTACTCCTTCCCTTAATTATTGCAGCTTTATGCCTAATGTTCAGTGGGATGTATCCAGGCCTTGCTGACTCTGAAATGCTCGCAAGCCAGCCACTACTTTGAGGTGCATCTGTCTGCACTTACAGGGAGGGTGCCAAAAATAGCAAAGGTTTAGATCTCTGCAGCCAAGACTTCTGAAAACACAGACCAAAAAGCAGTAATTTTTGACATCAAAATGAGTCAAATCCAACAGATGAAACAGATTACAATACAAAGTTGGAAAATAATTCTGCCCTTTGGCATGCAGATCATTTTCACCAGCCTTCCCTCAGGCCAACAGCTTTCTCCTGGTGCTCTAGGCTGCAAAAAACACTGGGCAGCCTGTGTGGGGTCCACTGGGAAGGTCTTCTTCCCACCAACTTTAAGATGTGTGTTCCCTAAGCCTCTCAGAAAACTTCCAATGTCTAAACACTACAGGCTCCCGCTGGCTGCCTCCCTCATGCTCCATACTGACCATTCCATCTTCTGCTCCAGTTGCACGTGCTTACATGGTCCAAGAGAAATCTCCCAGGAGCTACATCTGTCCCAGAGAGCAGCATCCCAACAAGGCAGCCAGGGGCCTTCTCCTGCTGCCCAGCCACTCTGTCTATCAGACAACGCCATGCAGTATATCAATAGGTAGTAGGCACATCAAGTGAATGTTCCTGCGTCTCCTGCATCAGTTTCTCTTATTTTATCTTCAGAGATTACAACTCTGTTGACTGAAAAAAAACTCCAACCCAAATCAAAAAACAACAACAAGAAAACCCCAAAATAACCCAAAAAACCAACCAACCAAACAAAACCCAACCAAAAAAAAAACCCAAAAGAAACCCCAAACAAAAAACCCACCCAAACTTTCCTCTCTCCCCAGACTTTAACTGGTGAATGTTTTCTCTTTACTTGCCTTTGTGGTGTATGTTCACAGATACTACTCTGATTTCTCTAAACTCAGTTGAGAAGCTCAAAATCCTTTTTAACAGTCATATATTTCTTCTATGATTTGTCACTTATATGTAAGAGTTTTGTTTCATCATATCTTGAGGTACATACATCCTGACACAAATCATAGTTTTTATCTTTGCTGTTTCTGATAACCAGCTCTTGTTAGTTATTATCTCTTTCAATTTACTCTACATTTCTAATGCTGTCTCTGGTCATAAATCTAAAGTCCGTGTGGGCTTATAAAATGGACCTGTTCATGTCTGGGAACTCCAGAAGATTATTTCTTTAAAATGTCATGACAAATTCAGAATGCTGCTAATAAACACGCATACAGAACTGGCCAACCTTCACACATAATGATGCTCCCTTGCTGCCTATTTGCCACTAACAGCTTAAAAAAGTAGTCTGGCAGAAAACATACAATCAAATGAACTTCCAGTATCTCTGATGTGCCTGTCTCAGGTGATATCCTTCCTCTTCTGTGTCTCAGCTCTATGCACAGGAGCTGTGTAGGCCATGGTACCATGCACTAAAGAGCTCTTGAGAGCTGTTTTATAATTCACTCCAAAGCCTGCACAGAAGCACAGCTTATTACCACAACAAAACTGAAGTTGGACTTGACAGATTACACAGTTTGTTCTGAACCCCGTTAGTCCCCAGGAATTATAATCATCCCTGCTATGAAAAGTTGTACAACTAATATGTCAGTGGAAGTTAAAGACTCTTCAATTCATACTTTAATAGTCTCATTTGTCCTTAATGTCTCTTGACCTTTTGCAAAGATCATGTTACATCTCCATGAGACCTTGAGCATGTCCCTTGCTTTTCTGGCAAAGGATTGGTAAACTTAGGACATGATTCATGTAAAATGTGTCTATCTATAATTAAAGGACTGGTCCACGTTTCCCAGTCTGGCAACTCCTAAATCTAGACATGTCTAAAGTACTTCTGATACCCTTCTGGTTATCCTGAATGTCCTGTAAGCAGCTGAAGCACATACTTGAGAAATGCTGGATTTGGCAGCAGATCTTCTGGAAGGAGCCGGAAGTTTTGTCATTCCTAAACTGAAAGGATCATCTGTGCTCTGTTGTTGAAGAAAATAAAAAAATCCCATTCTGATGGAGAAAGGAGGACCTGCAAAGTACATGATGAAAAAAATCCTTTTCATATGGTTCAGATGACAGGAATTTAGCTGAAGTATTTTGTCCAGTTAAAGGTGCTGCAGTTTCATAAAACTGTGGATCAACTAGGGAGAGTCCAAAGAGAACAAAGAGAAAGTCTTGAAAAGGATAACCTAGGGGGAAAAAAAATGGAAAGGTTCTGAAAAAAATTTATTAAAGTGCAAAACAGAAATAAGGCCATTTCTTTGGGATGATTTCTGTTCATCTGTTGTCTTACCAATAAAATCTTAGGTCACCCAGTGCAAACTGCATATTTTAAACTGTTTCCACAATTGACTAATTTTCTAAAATACTTTAGAATAAATGATAAGATGTAAGAATTTAGCTTCCTTCCTTACTTTATGTTATTCTTAGTAATGGACCTAGTAATAGCTAGTAATCTCACTGACAGCTGACTTCAGAAAGGACACTATTCTTCAGATTCTGCTCTGGATTCAAGAAGGATGACCTCAATAATTAATCTTCCACTGCTGTTCTCTTCTTTATAAATAAATTTCCGCCAGCTTCTACGTTTACACTCCTTGAAAAGTGACGATGTCACTCTTCAAGTATTTTGGTGGTTATTGCTTGTTTTTTTTGCGGTTTTGTCACTAGCCTGTTATTATGTGAGGTTTTTTCCAGATATGGTGTTTGTATCAAACCAGTGAGAAATAGCCATGGTGCCAGGATGATGAGCTTACGTAAACAGAAATAATGTAATTTGAACTCATGGAATCTTAATTATGGAGGATTCTGGACACTTCTCCAAGGTCAGTAGATCTGGGTCAATGAACATCACTGATATCCAGAGGGTAGAAGGAGTTGTTTTTAAACATGCTGCAAAAATGCTCTTGAGCTAGTAGGTCATCCAAGATTTCCAGACTCTTACAAACAGAAAGTTTTTAGTTTAGGCTTTAAATACATTCTATTGCCTTGACCCCACACAACATATAGGCAATAAATAGGAAGATTTCAAATCAGGGGAAACTAATGAAATATGTTAGCCACCTCTTGTGTATTCTGCTCCAACACTGTGCCCATGTTGACCCATCACATGTTTCTTTTCTCCCATTCCCTAAGTTTCAATGCTACCTGTGTAAGAGCATGAGCTATGGATATGATCTATATAGAGGGTGTCTGTTAGGGCCTGAATAATTATGAAGAAAAGTGCTTCCCTGAGACCAGTGACTACTTAGAACACACAGTAAATTTGAGTATAAGCCTAAAAATCTGTTAAGGTCAATTATTCAACAGAAATGTCATTGACAATTTAGGGGCCTATGAAAAGAAGGGAAAGTTCAATGCTACAAAATATCACAAGCTGACAACAATTAAAAAGCAAAAACCCACAACATATCTTCCTTCTAGGATATTTCACTTCTCTTCTAATCTAAGCCAATGGCAAAGTGTCTAAGGACAATGTCTTTTAACAACTTAGTTCCTAGAAAAAATACAGTAGTTTACATGTCTGTAAGCCAAAAAATTCAGAGTAGGGTTTACCCTAACCAGTGTTAATGTAGCTCTGTCTTTGTGGAATTTTTGTTTATCTGTAGGAAGTAATACTTTACTGGATATTAGTAATGTTGGCAGTGTAAACAGCCATTAGGGAAATGATAAAATTTATTCCAAAAGCTAAACATTTTTAGAAATGCTTCAGTTGCCCTGCTGTTTTCATTACTTTTTTCCCCCTGAAGTTTTTATTCAGCTGTTGCAGTCTCTGCCCATCACCCAGCAGTCTTTCTTCTTTTACACTCAGACAAGGATATGCCAAAAATTTTCATGCTAAGACCATGAAAAACATTTTAAAAAAAGCTGAACCAAAACCCCTGGGATCTCAGTTACAGGTGTGGATGTGGCCTCAGGAGAAGATGGTCAGGGCAATTAAGGCTTATTGCTGCCATCAGACCCTGATAATAATAGAAATTAAGTCACCACAGAACTGTAGTAAAGGTCCTATTGTGGAATTAAAATTGGTTAGACAAGAGGAAGCTGTGTTGCAGTAGTAGTTAGTTCCTTGGGATGTGCTCTTTGGACTGGTTTAATTCACATCTTTATCAGTGATCTGATGAGAGAAACATAGTTATACAACAACATAATGAGATCTCCAAGTCTGGCAATGATACTAAGACCTTTCACCTACTAAAATGCTGAGTGGGTGGGCAAAATGTGGTGAGTGAGTTTCAGTACAGAAAAACAAAAGGTGATACATTTAAGTACAGGGCTACAAAGATTATTTAGGGGCTGTATCACCTCAGTTATGAGGAAAGGCTGGGGGAGGGCCTGTTCAGCCTGGAGAAAACTGAGAGGGGGTCTTATCAATGCATACAAGTATCTGATGAGAGGGTGTCAAGAGGATGAAGCCAGGCTCTGCTTGAGCAATAGGACAAGAGGCAACAGGAAAAAAATGGAAAACAGGAAGTTCCGCCTGAATATGAGGAAGAACTTCTTTACTATGCAGGTGACTGAGCACTGGAACAGGCTGCCCGGAGACGCTGTGAAGTCTCCTTCTCTGGAGACATTCAAAAGCCATCTGCACACAGTTCTGAGCAAGGTGCACTGCGGGACCCTGCTTGAGAAGGGATGTTGGACTAGGTGGCCTCCAACCTTACCCATTCTGTAATTCTTTGAAGCAGAAATTATGTATATCATGTGTACAAATGCAGTTTTCAGGTCCAAATTCAGCAACTCAACGTGCAACTCAAACATTTGGAGTCAGCTCTCTGAAACTGGCTTAGTGTGCAGAAGCAGACTAAAGAGAAGCACTGGAGTGTACTGTGTCACCAGAAAGGGCATGGAGAACAATTTCATGGGCATCATTTTGCCAATGCCGAAAACTTTGCTGCACCTGCATTTGGTATAAAGTGTGTAGTCCTGGTCTTCACCTCTACAGGGACCAGGAAATAAATAAAGTGCAGAGGACAGCTCTTAAAATGATCAGGAGGATGAGGTAGCTGCCATACAGTAGGAAACTAAAAACCCTGGGACATTTAAATTTGGAAAGTAGGAGTTGAATGATATATTCATGAGGTTTACAAAGTGGTTAAAAAGAACACAAAACTTTTTTACAGCATAATCCACAGAACTACAACAACAGGCACTGGCTGAATTAGCAGGAGGTTAGTATGAAACAGTTCTAAAATGAAGTACATTTTTTATACAAAGGTTAGTGAACTTCTGGAACTTTTTGTCACAGGAGTTTGTGAAGGCAGAAAATATCAGCAGGCTTAAAAGGATATTAAACAAATTTAAGGGCAGCAGATCTGCAAACAGATACTTTGGGACTACAAATTGTTCTGAGTAGGAAGTGGTTCATTCTTTATGGTTCACTATGGTATTCTGATTGTTTATCCTTAAGGCGTTGTTTTTGGACAGGCTTTTATAACTGGCAGTCCAATAGTTATCTGCAGTTTATCTACATTTACTCAAACTACTCTCTTTGTTAATGCCAACATGAGTAGGGAGCAGAAATCATAACCAGCTTTACAAAGCATTGGAGGGTGGAGGGTTTGGAAGCCAAGCAGGCAATCTAGAACAGCACAGAGAACACCACCAAGAAGATTATTTAGCCCCCCACCTCCAACAATCTCTGAACTGCTGCATACACGTTGTATGTACCTGGTTCATCTTCATAACAGACTCTTCAAATTAGTATGGTTCAGTGTGATATTTGTCTCAGAAAATTCCCTGAGCTGAAATAGTTGGAGGTCAGAAGAGTATTTGGGAGAAATACCTCCCATGGTTGCCCTCTAGAATTCCCCTTGCTCTTGTAAAAGGATATTGGTCTGAATCAGCATGGTTATTCCCACTCTGACCAGTGCTCCTGCCATATATTGACTACATGAACAGAATGTGCTAATATTAAATTTGAAATGAAATCTACTTGTCTGCCAGACAGTAGGTGGTTTAATTCCTTTGCACCAGTCAGCTCAACCAGTTGGAGGCCTTAAGAATTTAACATTCGAAAACAATGTGTGGAAGACAATGTTCATGTACAAACGTCATGGACTATCTGTCACCAAATAAAATTTGGTCACTTTTTTGAGATGCTATGAGGTAGGTTAAAACTTCAACATTTATTCTGTTCATTGCTATTTTGATCCTCTAAGGGTCACATTCTATGACTTGCTTATGGGTTATTAATTTTAGCATATTTTAAATTGGCCCATTTTTCATCTGGATATCATTGTGCTTAGATAGCATGCTGGATATAGCATTTTGTAGCTGATTAAAATACATTAAAATATTTTCCTTTAAATCACACAGGTAAATAACTTGAAGACTATATAATTAACATACACTGTCTATAATTATGTGAGTTCTCTTTAGTCTTACATAAAGCCCCACTATTCCAGAAATCAGATCTTGACAAAGTTTGAGAAAGGAGAAGTGCTAACTCAACATACTGTTGGAGAGCCAAAGCCTGGAGATACTACGTGACTTCCTTGAAGCTGCTCAGGGAGCAGCAGAGGAGCCACATTAGTGCTAGATCTCTTGGGTTCTGAATCACAACCACAACATCGCCCTCCCTCTTCTCACTACTTCTACCCAAGCCACAGCTTCCTATACTGATCTTCTGCAACAACGTTCCCAGGGAAACCCAAGGGAATCTATCTTTTTGGACCTTCCTTCTGTGTGTAAGTGTGCTGGCAGATGGGTGCCCGAGTCAGAGATGCCAAACATCTGATTGGGTGAGGCTGAGCAGTAGCCAGAGGGCAAGGCTGCCAAGCTGCTCCCTGCAGACAAGGATCAGAGCCTGCATGTAGCCAGCAAATGTCCAAATGAGGGTGTTAACAGAGGAACATCTCTAGCAAGAGTAATGTGTTTTGGCTCCTCCTCTGCCTTACGCCACCACAATGACCGACCATGGTAAACACAACTCGGAACAAGAAAAAAATTCTGGACACACATAAAAATGCAGTTTATCCGAAAGTGTATTTTCCAGACTTCCTCCGAGGTCGATGCAATATTTGCTTACTCTGAGCAATATTGCTCCCAACAATACAGACATTGTTTGAACAATACAGACCCAGACTGAACAGTTGCTCTTAACAATGCAAGCCCTTAAACTCGTCAGCCAGAGAGGCTAGCAGAGAATGAAACTGGAAAGCTCTGCCATCTTCGGCTATTTGCTTAGAAGTGAAATGAAGTACCAAAAGAAGCATTCCCAAGAGCTAAATTTCATCCAGTACCCCAGAACTGTTTTGTTCAGGAGAGAAGGGCCTGAAAGCAGTGACCTGAAATACAACTTAGAGGTTACTGGGTAAGAACATTTCCCTTCTCTGCTTGTAAAGATGGTCATCTGGGGAAAGCAGCTTCTCAGATGTAATTCAGGCCTTTGGACATAATCCCAGGGCTTCTGGCCTTTGTGAAGGAATGACACAAACTTCAGAGGGACTCCTGAGGCCTTGTGAGCCGTGTCTCTCTGACACAGGGGCTTGAACTTTTTTCCCACTCACCTCGTTTTCTCTAATCCATTATCCTTCCACGTCAGGGCACATCCTGTGGGATACATTAGATATTAACTAACTAATATTAACATGCTCTTCTTTGTGTCCAATCTCTAGATCACAGGTGATTTCAAGTCCAGATAATGTGTTCATTAGGAACAAAACCAATACTCATAGCAAATGTTTTGCCAAGAAACCAGGAAAATCTGAGCCAGGATAGAGAAAACCATTTATCACTTCTTCTCTTATGACTATCTCTCTGTTCTGCTCATGGATCTTCATTGGGTTATTCCCAAAACCAGATCATATGTTTTCAAAGTGTGCACAGCTTTTACTTAAAGATTTAAATTGTGAGAAATTACATTTCCTTAGTTACAACATTTTAATAGTTACCTTCATAGTCAATAATGTCACCTGGCTTACTTGGGTTTGATTTCCATCTGCTGAACTTTTTGTTCTCTATTTTAAGCTGCTTTATTTTTTAAGCAAATTAAATTGATCTCCCCGTGGAGAAGTGTGGAAAACTATTTTAATAAATGATGGAACATGAATATAATTTTAGTTACTGGGTAATGTGTTTAACTTGTAGTAGGTGACCTGAACAATAATAATCCAAGCTGCCTCTAGGCTTTGACATAATTATTCAAAACAGTAGGGCTACATAGAGATGACATGGCAGTTTGTGCAGTTTTATATTGCTTTTGAGGTGAACATTAGATCAGAAAATCTACTTTCTTTTTAAAAATAGAGTGTAAAGTGCCATGCAAATGGTGAACTATAACTCAGGATAGCCAAACCTTATCCCTAACTGCTTTTTGAAAACCACATCCTGTGATAATTTTGTGTTTGAACAACAATAATCGTTTTACAAACATTTCTTAGCTCAGCAAATCAGATTTTTTGTTAACTGTTTGTTGTTAGTCATAAAATAGAAGGGCGTTTTATTGACTATGTATACGCACATATAGATTTGTATAAAAAATACAGCATGCATGTCTCTGTCACTTCTATCTCACCTTGTCCAAAGAGCTTGTGCCCTATCTGCCACAGCCTTATTAAATACATATTAAAAACAGATGTTAGATTCCTCTCCCTTTCCTGCACACACGATAATTTTTCGTTTCTCTCCTGCACAGGCCCCAGGATGGGACCTCATCCCCTGACACTTGGAGGAGTGTCTTGTGACTATTATTACTACTTACTTTTAGTGATTATTTGCTTCACAGTGATGCCTCTGTATGTCGGTCATGCTCAGAACCCTTGTGCACTACACAGAAAATTTGTATAAAGGAAGAGACCATAGTTAGAGCTACATAGGCAGACAGCCTGACAGGCAACTCTCTCAGCAAATCACCAACTAATTCTGAGCCTCAGGTACTACAGAAAAGGCAGATGCTAAAACATCTCTGGGGTTGTCAAATTAATACAAATGAAGAGGTTTCTCTCTCATCAGAAGAGCAACTTGGAAAAATGCATGAAGATGCTTCTCGTCAATATGTGATAGGAGGATGGTACGGTATTGCTGAGAGCTGGCACTGGCAATAAATAGATGATACAACCACTTCTCAGTGCAGTTGGAGAGGACAAGGGAAATAACACTTGCAGAAGCATTGCTAACTAGGAGCCAAAATGTTTGGCATGCCACTTTTAGGTCAGATGCTAAAATACTGTACTACGCTAATATGAGGCCAAATTAAAATCACAAAGGAGAAAATCTAACCTTTTTATTTATTTCATTATGTATCCTGAATAATGGTTCTATATGGCTTAAATTTCTGTTAAAAAAAAGGTTTAGTCAATGGATCCTTTATTCCAACTTGCATGATTTCCCACCTACGCATCCACCCCTCCAGAAGCTGACAGATTCTGCTGGTGGGCAGACTAGAGACAAGGCGTAGCAAAAACTGAGAAGGGGTGTCTGCTGTGCCTTTCCACACCGAAGGACATCAGTGCCTTACTTAGTTGCACCTGAGGCAGCAGTTCCTCAAAATGTTTACCCAGCTGGTGAGTTGGAGGACTTCTGCCAAAGAATGCAGTGGAGAAAACAGAGAAGTGAGTGGAGCTCAGGGTGAGGGCTGAGTCCTGGCTCACTGCCCTACAGAGACACAGCCTTGTTGCAAGCTTAGGAAGAACATCTGATGGAGTTTTACAAACCAGTGCAAGAAGCTTCAAAGCACCCTCACAGAAGTCACATCCTGCAGCTGTCAGCAGAGTTAACCATTACTTGAAAAAACTGATGTCCTAAGCAGAATTTTGAACCCACAAAAATAAGACTCATGGTACTTGCCTATGTGCTGTGATTTATATCAAAAACGGGGAGTAAAAACCCAGAACCCTTCACAATGCTTTGTCTTGAGTATTACAAGTTAAAAGTAGCCAAAGGCTTGTGTTGGAGATGATCCAGATTTGGCAAGAATAGCCAAAATATTTAATTCTTTGGGTTTGGGTAGCAAAAAAGGAAGGTGCAAGGACCTGTCAAATAGTAAGCACCTGCTCTGCATGCATTAGTGTTCACATGTACAAAAAAACCCCCAAAACCCTGATGCAGGAACAGAGACATCCTAAGCTTAGACTAGCTGGGTTTGGTACACACATCCTAAGGCTCTTTATGGCTGTGTGGTCCTGCTTATTCTTCTACTTGCTGGCAGGAGAAAAGGGCAGTGGAAATCCTTAAATTGCCTACATGACAGATTAAACAGTCTGGTCTCACAGTAGCAGTAAGAAACTTGCTTGCAGACAAGGCTGAGCAGGAAAGCAGGACTTTGCTTGCAGGAAAGCAGGACTTTGCTCGCATCATATCATCATTAATATCTACAGTGGTATAGACAAAAGCCAGACATCCAGATTGCCTACATTTCCTTCAGGCAATCCACTCCAGATGCTGTCAAGTGACTTCTAGCAGTGCCCTGCTTGGAAAGAGGGATTAGCTGGACAATCCCTGCAAGGGCACTAACTCATTCCAACATAAAAAATGTCAGAATGACAATGCTTTATTTAATATTAAAATAATTATTTCAATTTTCGACACATCTTCCACTACACAGTTTCAGAAATTGAAAAATATAGTTCTGAAAACCCCAGCAGTGATGATGTGATTTGAGCAGAACACTAATATGTTATACAGCAGGAAGGAATTACTAAAAATTCTACCATGCATACAAATCTTTGCTCCTACTGACTAACAGCCTCTTTCTTGTTGGTATATCTCCAGAGAACTTCCAAAAATAAATTCAACTTCTTTTTAAAAATATACATTTTCATTATACTTCTGTAACTAATAGATCATGGAAGTGATATGTCTAGAGCAGGAAATTCAAAATCTGACTATTAAAACAGGAGAGATTTTGTGAGAAACTTTTAGTCCAAATTGACTTAGATGTAGATTTAGAAGTAACAAAATTTCCTAGTGTCATTGTGATTTTTGGTAATTCTAGTTGCAAAAAGATGTCAAATTGCATGCCTGGTCACAGTAAAATAAAAACCTTCCCAAGGTTAGAGAGTGGTCAAAGATAAATCTCCGGATCTCCTTGCCTTCCTTCTGTACTGATTTTCTACAATTAGTGCCTCAGGGTCATCATTGTATCAAAGATAGGATAATGCTGCATGTAATAGGAATTTTTTTTTGTCTCTGAAATGGACATTTATTCGTCTGCTCCTCCTGTTCATGAAGAAGTGGAAGTGCAGGCTGTATGGCAAGAGGAGGCACTGGTACTTACAAAGAACCTAAAGAGAAGGAGATAACTACTGGAAGGAATTAACCAGTGTATGTCTTTTCTCTGTCCCATAGCCAGTGTCTCATTCTGTAGCCTCAGTGTTCTGTTCTATTCTGTCACCACATACAACTCTAGCTACACCAAACTCTTAACAGCTAGACAACAGGAGGGCAAGGATCAGATAAATTAGAAACTTTCTCATGTCCTTAAAGCCACAGAGAAATTCATATTGGATCCACAGAGAAAAAGGAAATTTGCGGGGGGTTAGGCAGGCAGAAGATAGGAGAAATAGCCCCAAGAATAGCTGTGGTGGGGAGTAGAATCTAGTCTACAGATTGACCATGTGTGATGACCTTCCTGATCAGGGCAAGACAGCAGACGTTCTGTTCCCATGCTCCCAGGACTTATGTTGTCCTAAACAGACTCTGAAAAGGGCACAAGCTTCTGTTTCCTGCTCTTTTTGCACACTAAGAAGAGCTCTAGAGTGCAGTCCAGTGCGAGTGGGCTTGTTCTGAACTATGGCTTTATGGCTCCTTTAAGATTAATGTGGTTAGGGTTTATATGCGGGAAAAAAAGCTGTTCCTCACCCCGACATTCATTCTATGCTCACATGTACTCCAAATCATCCATAAAAGGTCTGCACCATAATCATTACACTGGTCAAATATGAAAGGCAGTCTTGCAAAATTTTACTTACTCACACTGCCTGTGTGAGTCACCTTTCATTTTAAGCAGTAAGTAAAGCATTTTTTGGCTCTTGTCACCACTGATGAAAATAGGGATGAATAGATTTTCTGTAACTGTAAGGCGAATTCTTCTTCTGTTCTACTTCTCATGGCATTTTTGCAAGTCTGGAGTCAAAGTGTTTCATTCTGATCCAATATTATTGTGTTTTCTCAAAATCCGTGTGCTTCCTAGATATGAAGAGCACCCATTGCATATAAAAAACCTCTTATTTTAATTCATCTGCAATTTCACTTTTCAGGATTTAATCAAAGGATAATGATAGCCAGGTACACTTCTAGAGAATTTTCCAGAGACTTCCCAGAACAGTCAATAATTGTCTAACTAGATGTTGCCCTGTGTTGTGTGTTCAGCTGTTGATGCCTAGCGCTACTCTCAATGGACACACTGGTAATGACCCAGTCTTAAACATCTTCTGTCATATTTGGGAAGGTGCTACAAAGCTGAAGACTTTTTCTGTATTCCTGAAACTGATGGATAAACCAGGCCGGATTATAGGACTCCTTCTGAAAAAAGTAATGGTTAATTATTTTTTAAGCACTTGTAAGCAAGAAGCAACAGCTTTCCAATCTTCTCATGCCTTCTTTATACACACTAGACCTCTTGGGAATATCTGAAGCATTACCAGAAGTAATTTTTATTTTCTTAGCTAACATGAGTAAAAGGTTACAGATGCTGAATGCAGTTTACATTCTACTTAACTGTGCCATCGATTATGCTCACCTGGAGCTGCAAATGGGTCCTTCTCAGGAATGCTTATGGGGAACTAGCTGCCAGTATAGTGAACAGCTGTCTTTTAAACCTCCACTCCTCAAGAAAAGATCAACAAATTCCTAATTGTTTTGGTTATTGTTGTGTTATATGCAGTGTTTATTCTTGCAGTGTTTTCCATCTGTGCATGTAAGTTCCCTGAAAATAACTTAGCAATAGTCTAATTTATTCCAGTGAACAGAATTCTTCAGGTCATTGGTTTCTGGTATTTTTTTTAATGTGTTGATGGGAAATTCAAGTTCAAAGCATTTACAATCTCTTAAATATTGTACTTAAAATCAACACGAGACATAACTTTTAAATTGAGACCCATGACAGTTCTCCAGCACAGTATGACATTATGTTACACTTGAAGAGATTATTTGAGTAGCTGATACAATGTACAGAGAAATTTCCTGTGTGTTTTCACAGCTCCCTTGGTACTTGCATGCCTTGCAGTCTTCTTATATTTGTCATAGGATATATATATTCATTGGGCCTAGTCCCCACAATGGCAGACACTGTACCATGAAATCCCTTCCGAACACACTCTCTGGCTACCAGCTTTGCCAGAATCAGATTGCTCCCATAAGATTCCCCTCCTTAGACTCACCAATCTTCATCTCAAAATTCAGTGCATTTGTAGATTTACTTATATCAGAGGTCTGGTTTCAAAAGCCACTGTGTTCCTACTTTCCAGCCCAGCTACACTTATGACAATTTTCAGAATTACACTCCACCTTTCCTGAGATTTACTAGTTCCTGCCCAATATGCATCTAGCTAGGAAAGTTTTGTTATTTTTTTAATAGCTGAGGAGTTGGAATCACAAGAAAACTCAGCACCCTGGAGGACTGGAACAGGTTGGATAAAGGCATCTTTCTTTTTGTAAGTGTGACTTGGATTTGAAAAAGCTGAATCTTTGAACTCTGGCCCACTGCCTGCATTTCCTGGTAACTATAACAGACATGGACCATTTGTGAACAGCTCAGATATTTGGACGCCACTTACATACACAAGACATGATCCAAAACCCACTACAGTCAATGGAAAGACTTTTGGTTGACTTCCATTCTCTCTGGACCAGGAATACTTCATAGGGCTAGAACATACATGCTGTCTTTTGCTGCTTTTTCTCCACGTAGTAGCACATCCATATTGCCTTTGCAAATATTTTCCAAATAATGATCCAAAACAAAGACCCAAGTGCCTTTGCACAAAGTTCCCTTCTTCACAGAAAAATTCCAAAGTTCCCTTCTTCATAGAAAAATTCCAAAGGGCATAAACAGCAACTGTGAGTCACCACACCCAAAACAACAAATCAGTAAGTAGCAAATGCTCAGTAAAGATAATTCATCATTTATAATGTGCAGAAAAACAAACAGAAAAGCTTTGAAACAGGATTACCACTATGAAGGTATGAGTTTGTACAAATGCAGATCCATTTATGAAACACTGCAGCAATCAGAATTGCCAGGGAAATTAACTGGAGAATAATGTGGGACTTTACGCTAGAAGCCACAGACAGAGTATTTTTGTTTGTATTTAAAAAATAAATTATTTCTGCCAGTTTCAAGTGGGAGTCACTGATTGTTTTCACTGACAAAAATTATTGTTAGATTGCCAAAATTGTAAAATAATCATGAGATGTTTCATTAAATGTGACAATTGAAGTGAGCCCCTGAAAGAATGGGAAAACTTGGCACACTGCAAACTTTGGGCTCTTTGCACAGCTTGAGAGCAAAAGGAAATTTTCCCTGCACACTGTTATGAAAGGATATTAATGTGTTTGAGAGAGAGAGCACAGGAACTTCTGTGCCTAGGGCTGCTGGACTTGTATTTTTTGGGGAGTGGAAGTCATGGAGCTTGTGAGATACTGATGGACTAATTGCACAAGTATAGCTGCTGCTGTGACAAGCAGCAGTGGCCCTGCTGAGTCTCCATCCCATGGAATCACAGCAGTCTTGCTGAGGCGGCACAAATGTCAGTGTGTACATCCAGAGCCACCTCAGCAGAACAAGGGACAATTAGGGGTGCAATAGTAATCGAACAGCTTGCCCAGATTCAGTCTCTGAGAAGCACCTGAGGGCACCAGGATCAGAGGTGAACCTGCTGCCCTGCCAGCCTAGACATGCGGACACTGGGAGGCCCTGGGATCCAGGCACTGGATGTGCAGCCACTTGTACCACCTTGTCCCATTACTGCTCCCCACTGAGGAAGACCCAGCTCTCACTGCTGGTCACAGAATGGTCTAAGGCCTTCTTGAGCCCAAGGTGCTGCCAGGAAAACAGCCTATTTACTGAGTCCTTGCTCTTATGAGGCTGCTGCTGGGTTTGAAGGTAGGGCAAAGTGTTTCAATTCATGAATTTCCAAATGATCTGGAGTAGCGTTATGGTTTTAAATCACCCAAATTTGATTGTAAGGTTAAAGTAATTTAAATGCTCATCATAAATATGAATACACCACACCAAAGTTTCTCTTTGAGGATGCAAAAATAAGAACAGGATAGGAAAATAATCAGCCAGGTTTTCCAATTGCAGGTAAACACTGAGCAATCTAGGCCACTGACCAATCCAATCAATACTGGATTAGTGCCAAGGAGGACTAGGATAAACCATCAGAAAAGTTAAGATGGTAAATAAAACACCAAAAGAGAAGATGTCTATAGATATAAAAGATAATGTTTGTTTTTCTTTCCAAAACATGTGTTGAGAACCCTACACTCCACAAGAACAGACTGTACTGGCATGGGCAGACAAAAAGCAGTGGGAAAGACCGGTAAATCCCCTTTCAACCACATAAACAAACTTGTCTCTAGGCATGACATCACAATCCATAAAAGCCTCCAGTGCTAGGGTTTCATTCGGCTTTGAGTGCCCTAAGCATTAATTTCAGACTTGACTTGTTGAATAACCCCAGGGGGGAAATGAAAACGAGCAATCAAGACTTTCCTCTATTCATCAAAGTTCTGAAGGCAGTTTCCCACCAGCTGACACAATGTATTTCAGCCTTTTCTTGAAGAGCAGCACAGCTAAAAAGAGCTATGGGGCATGGACGGTCCTCCTGGCAGGAATGTGAACTGCTGGTTTATCTTCTGAAAGATCAGATGCTTTTGTTTGTTCACAGTATATTGTTACAGACTATAACAGAACCAAGTGCATCCACTTAGATATAAACATATAATTCATCCCTTCTTGAAAATGTTTGTGTTTGTGATAGTCTGGCAATAAACCAAGCTTCCACTGAAAGGCCTGAATCTACTTCTGCAGAAAGAACAATTTAGTGATAATGTCAAAATAATGTTATACCCAAACAAAAATGTGCCACAAAGTGACAAACCACTGAGAGACAGAGGTCAGTGATCTGACAAATCAATAAACGACTCTTTCAATAGATAAGTATCTTCCCCCTTGGGTGTGTCATTGGTGTTACAGTTAGCACCTGGGTCCACGCTCCAAAGTTTTCACTGAGTGGCAGCTAATGATTAATTTAAAGCAGAGCGTTTGAGTGAGGGGGAAGATTGGTCTTCTACTTCTTTCTCTTCCATTGCTTTCAGACCCTTATGAGGAAAGAGAACAAAATTGGAAAAAAAGAGATGAATCTATTATTGCCTCATTTTTTTAGTCTAAAAATAAAAAAGGGTCTTGTAAAAATCTCACTTCCCATGCTGACTACAATTATTTATTTTGCAAGGTGCTGGGGAAAGGTTAAGAGCAGGAATTGGGTGAGCATAGCCAGAAATCAGCTATTTTATGACCTACCAACTCCATCACCCTTCATCAGTCCTAAGATGGCACTTTCCCTGAAAGCTTTTTCATGGAATAAATTATGTCAATTTTCAATTCTTCGAAAAGCAGTTCGGAACTGCAGTTTTTCTAACCATGGTAGGAACTGAGACAAAGCACACAGCTCTGTTGTGTGTGGGATCAGAGCTGTGCCATGCCGGATAAGCTGGGGTGGGAAATTACGCAGTCCCTGGAACATCACTAGGTCATGGAGGACACAGCAGAAATGCTTAAAAGCCGCCTCTGCACACACACAAGTCCTCTACCAAAACTGCAGTCACTATTTAGTGTTTTGTCATCTGTTTACATAGAAATTTTGTCCTCTCTAAGGGTTCACTTCTGAAAATAAGCCTCTGTTTTAAATGCTTTGACAGTGACTGCATAAATTTACATGACGCATTTCACAGTCCTTGGAAAATTGCTTTGCTTATGATGGATACTCAACATTTCTTTGAGATAAGTTTGCAGTGGGAGCTGCGGGGGAAGGCTACACTGGCAAGACATCAAAATCTGAGGAAATCATAGAACACTGCTAATAACATCTTTGTGCTTTACCTCAACAATTATTTTTACAGCATGAGGAACTGTGCCAGAAATTAAAATTATATTAAATTTATTACCTTTTCCCAAGTGGTTTGCATGCAGGTATAATCCGCTTTACATCACAAGAATTAAGTAGGAGCCAATTACTGAATCATAGAATTAGAGAACTGTTGAGCCTGAAAAGAGTGCCTGGAGGATATCTTGTCCAATCTACCTAGACCCAGTGGCCCAAGACAATGTCCAGAGAGTTTTTGAATCTCTATCCAAGGATAGAGACTCCACATCACCTCTGGACTGGACAACCCGTGGCACTGTTTAGCCACTCAGTCAGTGAAAAAGGTTTTCCTGATGCTCAGATGGAGCCTCCTGTGTTTCAGATTGTTTCAGATTGTGCCCATTGCCTGTCACTAGATACCACTGGAAAGAACCTGTCTCTTCTTCTCTCCCTCCATCAGGTGTTTATACCTATGATGAGATCCACCGTGAGCCTTCTCTTCCCCGGAATGAACAGTCCAGCCAGGTTCTTCCATCCTTTGCTATTATATTTTCTGGAGTGTAAAAATCCAGCTGGTAAATCTGACCTGTTGCTTCTTTACCCTCTGCCCAGTGTCCTTTGAAATGTGTTTAGATGATTACAACATGGGACTTTACTACATAAACTTTTACCCCAGTTAAGAATAGCAGCACTAAAATTGACCTCATTTTTCAATACATATGAAGTCACAACTGGATAGGAAACAACCTCCGAAAATATTGTAAATGTTAAAGTGCAAGAGAAGGCAGAGAGATAAGTTGTTGCTGGTTCTGGTGTTTTTTAAATTGTTCTTGTTCAACTGCCTATTTAATTTAAATATATATGATGACAGAGAGACTTACAGGAATTATAAAACTGATTTAATTTTTAATCATCTGCTAAAATAATTCGGCTTTTATATAAGCTAACTCATATGCTTCTGTTCAGGGGCAGATACTTCAAGCTAATGTGCCCTTGTGTCTTGCCTCTTAGGAAAGATGGAGGGATATTTTTAATATGAAAGAGACAATTCTTTTATCTATTTTATTTCTTCTTGGAGCATTTCTAGTTTCTACACTAATAATTGCCCACAGGAAAATTATTCCACATTTTACTTTTGTACAATGTAAGTAATATACTTAGCTAAGAGATCCAAATTCACCCGCACAATGATATTTTCCCAGTCTTGGGCTTGATGAAGTTCAGCAGGGACTGAGGTTCTGTATTCCAAAACATAAACTAGGCATGGGATCCCCAGCACAGAGCACTTGCTATGCAGTTTCCTTCCAAATGGCCTGGTTGGCTAATCAGAGAGGAAAAGATTTTAGCAAGACTTCATATTTTACTCTTGACTATCCACCTTTCTGTAAGAAAGCACCTCTTCCTTCCTCATGGAAAGCACTGGGTAACTGCAAAGCACAATCTCACGATGTAAAAGGAATGAGTTTACTGTAGCTATGGATGGCAAAGTAAACTACCAAGTCCTCTATATGCGTGTTCATAGAAGCCACACGGTGAGTTCTTATGTGGAAGGAATTCTTGAAAACATGACCATTTCATTTAAATTAATGCTGCATAGAGGCTCATGTAAACCTGACCTGCATTTGAAGATGGGGAGTTACAAGTCACCTTCCATTCAGAAGTTACTTAGATATATTAATGGGGTACTAGACCTCAGCAAAAACTGCTATCATACTCTGCTGTCATCAGATCTTACTAGCTAGGGCTCAGCACCGTGAGAGCACAGCTACACAGGCTTCTTTAAAAAGCTGGTTCATGTCTGAAACCAGAGTATAACCAGTCCCAGTGCCAAACAGAAGTTGAACTTTCCGGGAAAAAAAAAAACTAACTTAACTCAGGGTACTGAGACCTACTGAAAATCTGGCCATAATTCACAAAATTCCATTTTGATCCATTTCCAATGGGTTTATTAAAGGCAAAACTCAATTGGTTTGGAAGGAACTAGTTCTTTCTCCAGTGGAATTTCCACCGCACTGAGATGTGGCTTTTCCCACAGTACAATGCACAATGCTACTAATGTTACAGGATAATCATGGTCCAGTGCAATGTGCCAAAAGTCTGCATACTAAGTGAGAAATGCTGGTTGTCAATTTTGGCTGCCAAAGCTGAATTGATTCATTCAGCTTTAGAAATATGTATCCTTTTGCAGCATTTTGTGTGGATGTGGAACCTGGGGAAAGATTAGCAAGAATAGAGTCAGATATAGCATATAAAGGAAGGTGAATTTAAAACTGGAACAAAATGCCATACAATATTGGTAATAAAGTAAGATCTTCCCAGCTGTTGTAGCTGGAGCCATTCTTAAAACTGAAAAAGCAAAATCAGTTGTACATGATAAATATGTATATAAGATACAGCAGCAAATATACAACTTATGAATCACAAAACACATTTTATCATAATGATCATAATTTGTCATAAAGACCATAATTTATCGTTCTATTCACTCTGTTTACACAGAATGCAAAACACGGGGAAAACAAAGCCATTCTACATATGAAATATAAGCTATTTGGTTCTTCTGGGGTTCTAAATGCACAGTTGACCACACTTCCTTAATTTATCATGTAGTGGAGTGTCTCGTTATCACAGAAGCATTCTGCCAAAATAAAAAATATTTTAATGAAACTCATGGTGTTGTAAGTTACCATAAAACCAATGTGTTATAATTTGACCTACATATGTTTTTGAAGCCTTTCAATACATGCACAGAGTCTGACAAAGACGCTTGACAGGTAATAAAAATAAGGGAGATCTGCCTTTTCTGACCACTTCTAGGTAAGATCTATACCTTGATCTGAAATGAGACTATTCTTGCAAATGCCCATCCAGAGGGTTTTTTACCTCTCTAGCATCTCAAAGTTCAGTTTGAACACCACCACATCTTATGAGACCATCTTAGAAATACTTTTAAGAAGGAATGTGTCATAGGTTATAGTGTAAGATAGGCCCCAAAAAGTATTCTTTTACCATTTTCATGAGCTGCTGAGACCAGGCACGGTGGTGCTCCCTGCCTCCTCCCTCTGGACTATTTTCTGTTAATGGGCCCATCAAGGCCTTCCTGCATTACTCACAGATAAGTGGCTCCTGATTATCTCCTGTTAATGGCCCATTAAGGCCTTGCCCTATGACTCACCATCCCATTGTGAGATGCCCCGCCCAGGGGGGAGGAGCCAAGCATTCCCACCAGAATAAAGTCTGGGGTTTTGGAGGAGCAAGGTAGAGCTTTTTTCCCCACTGGAATCCCAGAGGAACCGCACTACCACTGGATTCCCAGAGGACAAGAGCTCCCTAACCACCACCGGACCTCCAGAGAAGGACCAGATCTTTCTGCAGGATCACCGTTTTCAACAGGACTACTTCAAGGAGAACTGCAGCTGTCATCAAACCGGACTGCTACCCCCACCCTGCCTGGCAGGGGGCCAGGTCGTACCCTGACTGCCAGCTTAAGCCAGTGTTCTTTGTATTATTGTTTTGTTATATATATATTTATATATATTTTAGTAAAAGAACTGTTATTCCTATCTTCTATATCTTTGCCTGAAAGCCCCTTAATTTCAAAATTATAAAATCGGAGGGAGGGGAGTTGCATTTTTCATTCCAAGGGAGGCTGCTGCCCTCCTTAAGCAGACACCTGTCTTTCAAACTGGGACAGAATGAATAACATATTTTGGTTTCTAGACCTCAAGAACTCTTTGTTTACTCTAATGTGCAAGATGAATCTATTAAAATACATGATATTACTATGCAGAAGATAGGAAAAACTCCACTTGTGATACCTAATCTCATACATATATATATATATATATATAGCCATAATATTACCCATTCACCTCTGAATAAGAGACATAGAATGATTCAGAAATATGAAATTAGGGATTTTTTCATGAAAAAGAAAAATATAAAATTATAAGTTGCAAGTCTGAGTAATGCAGTTAGACTGAGGTTGAGACATATCACAAATGGACTGAGTCAGTCACACAGCTGAATGAGTAGGGCTGTTAAAGAAAATCTTTATTTCAGGAAATCGATAATATTGCTTCTGACACAGTCAGTGTTTGGCTGAAAGAGTATTATCTATTTCTCCTTTTAATGTCTTTCCATTTAGAGCTAATTTCAACGAGAATTGTCTAAAATATCTATTTATAAAAACTGTCTGTGACTCTCATCCACTCTACATTTCTAGTACTGTTTCTGTATACTGGTACATAAGGCAGGATATAGCTATCATTCACATTTCTAGCACATTCCCTTTTGAAAAAATATCAGTAACATTCTGCTTCCAATTACTGTATTTTTAGAATATGCAGAAATTGTGTCTGTGTATCATCTGCCAGAAAGGGATGGTGAGTACATTTATTTTAAAGTGTAGGTCTCTTACTCTGTTTTGCTATTTCTGTAGCTCATCAGCTACAATCTTCACCATTTTTTCCCCAGTAAATCTCAATAAATCACAGCACAAAGCATTGCCTTAAATATGAAGATTTGTGAGCAAAACTGTGGAGTTTCTCAAATTTTACATCTGTTTCAGTGTCTGTAGTTCAAGTATTATGTGTGTAATATTTCATTCTGCATTCACTGTCTTCCATCCCTCCAGCAAGACTCTGCTGCCTTGAGTCACGTTCCAGTGCCAGCAGCCGTTGTCCCTCCTAGCTTACCTTCAGCCTTAGTAGGAACAGGCCATACAGCCCTCGTAAGGGACAGGTTTTGTACAATTTTTGCAATCCAACCTGGTGAAGGAATAGTCCCAGTAATGACCATTTAAGGATTTTCCGACCAAATATTGTTAAAATACTGCATGAGCAGAAAACGGTATTTTCAGAGATAAATGCTGAGCCTGACTGTAATTTCCAAATAAACGTGGGGACCTCCCCACCCTGCCCTGCCCCAGGATGCCATTTCAGCCCAGCTTGGGTCATCAGCCCCAGCCCCAGCACTGTTATGAGTCATGAAAACATTTGATTTTGTCTAAATAAAGCTTTTGATCTTTGCTATGCATTTAACATCTTTCTTTTCAAATTTCTGAAAACTGCACCTATTTCACTAGGAAATTTCTGGCCTCATTTGTGGGGAAGCAAGTGCCATAAAAGGAAGAGACATCTTTCAGATATGTATTTGAGAAATTGGACAGATATAGGAAATGTTTGGTGCTGTTTTGACTTTTGTTGCTACTGAAAAGAGATCAGTTCAGGAGACTGAGAAATATAACCACAGGACACTACCTTAGAGGATGCACTGGCTGGGATTTTACAGTCTACAGGCATTTTCTGTCAAATATACTGTACACAAGGGCATTGCCAAATAACAACAGAGAGTATTCATGGTATTCTGAGGAACTGCCAAAGAAAACAAGCCTGCAGATTACACTTTATTTGATGTTATGCTGACATTTTTCACATGAACAGGGTTTCTGGAACTGAAAATTAAAGGATAAACATCTAAGAATGGATTCTGGGCCAGGATTCCTGCTTTTTATTCAAACCTTGGTTATGGTTTTATATCTTTGGTTATTTACCCATAATTCAAAATATTGTTAAGATTAAAAGCCATTGTAGCTAAAAGAACACTATTTTCCATTGTCCTCCAGTGCACTAAAAAGTACTTTTGTTCCTTGAAATTGCATAGAAGTAGTAGATTTGGGTTAAAATCATGTCTTGATCCGTCTCACTCTATAGCTGACAATTGTAGCTACTTATAAAAAGAAAATAACATAATCTACCCAGAAGACTTCCCACTTGTTAATTTATCACAACAGGAGTGTAAAAGCTGGAAGAGGTCTAACAGTTCAAAAAGATACAGGGAGACATTGAAAGGCCAAGAGTGATACAAGTGTCAACAATAGGAAACCCTAAAACTTTGTGTCCCTAAAACTCCCTGCTTTAGAGTTCTGGATGCAAGATGGGTAATAGCAAAATGCAAGTTGCATGGAGTACATGATTCAGGAATCCTAGAAACTTTCTTAATATTTTGTTCATATACTGACAGAAAAAGCACAAGTAAACAAGTGCTTGGAATAGCAGGAAGGCAAAGGGAGTGGAAGGCAGCAGAGGGATCCCCGTCTGTCAGACTTTTCTTTGCCAGGTTAAACAAGCCCAACTCCTGCAAGCACCGGGTGCTCCAGCCCCTGGATCACCTTGGTCTTCCTCAGATGAACTAGCTGTAACATGTCCTTATCCTTTATACTTCCTGGAGCTAAACAGGCAGGAGGCCTTTAGAGTGGGGAACAGCTCATAAGCTTCAGGAAGGAAAGAGGGCATGGAAGAAGGGAAGGAACATCGTGCCAGGCATGACATGTTGGCATAACATGAGTGAGAAAACCTCTCCTGTACAGTGTACAGTAATTTTAGTTACTTTGCTCTGTTCATTGTCATGAACAGAACCCAAAGCTGCAAACATTCAATAAAGTGTTGCAATTTTCCTGTAGAGGTTGCTATGAGGCGTAAACATCAGGGNGTTGGGCCCCAGAAATAAAGACCTGATTAACACCTTATAAAACACCGTGTCCCTAATTCTTCCATGAGCCGAGGCTGCTCTCAGAGGCAATACCGGACCACAACAGATGGGTAATAGCAAAATGCAAGTTGCATGGAGTACATGATTCAGGAATCCTAGAAACTTTCTTAATATTTTGTTCATATACTGACAGAAAAAGCACAAGTAAACAAGTGCTTGGAATAGCAGGAAGGCAAAGGGAGTGGAAGGCAGCAGAGGGATCCCCGTCTGTCAGACTTTTCTTTGCCAGGTTAAACAAGCCCAACTCCTGCAAGCACCGGGTGCTCCAGCCCCTGGATCACCTTGGTCTTCCTCAGATGAACTAGCTGTAACATGTCCTTATCCTTTATACTTCCTGGAGCTAAACAGGCAGGAGGCCTTTAGAGTGGGGAACAGCTCATAAGCTTCAGGAAGGAAAGAGGGCATGGAAGAAGGGAAGGAACATCGTGCCAGGCATGACATGTTGGCATAACATGAGTGAGAAAACCTCTCCTGTACAGTGTACAGTAATTTTAGTTACTTTGCTCTGTTCATTGTCATGAACAGAACCCAAAGCTGCAAACATTCAATAAAGTGTTGCAATTTTCCTGTAGAGGTTGCTATGAGGCGTAAACATCAGGGCACTAAAACTGATGAACATCTCACATTTTTTCAGTTTGGCAGCTGCAAAACCAGTATTACTCAAGGTATTTATCAGTTTTATATACTTCTTCTTATCCCAGACAGGAATACTTTTTTTAAACAATACTGGAGTTCTGTTTTTTGCTCAGAGACCAATAATTCTGGTGAAGTTCATGACAGTAGGCCCTGGATATGTTCCCTCTCTAATGGAAAAAGATACAGCTTTTGTTTTCTTCTTTCTGGAATTTCCTGTGCATCTGAAGCTTTTCTACTTTCATTACAGAGGAAGGAAGAAAAGACATCTCCTTCATTATTTTTAACTTCAGAACTTGACAGGGATAACATGCTCTGAAAACGAGAAACTGAAACTACTTTATTTCTTCTCTGTCCCATTTTCATTGATTTGTTCAATATTTAATATTATAAAAATAATCTTTGTAGTGACTTGGAAGATAACTCAAGGCTGGTTAAAGAGGCCAAGTTATTAGGGCCATATTACTTTCTGAAACTCAGAGATCAGTGGGAGTCTCAAAGTAAACACCCAGAAATGTCACGTTCTTAAAACTTTAGTAACTCTTGAAAATCCAGTGAGCAGTTTGCACCGGCCCAGGAAGTAATAAATATGAGCTTCACGAAGAAAATGTACGGTGGTAATGAATAAAAATGTCAACACATCCTGGACTGCCTATAGAGGAATGACAGACAGGGAGAGTCAAACTGGGCACAAAACTACTCTTTACAAACAAAGTTCAGAAACAAACAGGAGTGTTCAGGGGTGAAGAAATTCATAACCACAAAGCTGACACAGAAATGAAACTGAGACCAGCACTTGTGCGACATCTCAATACAGTGTTGCTGCACTTCCTCATCAAAAAGCAAATATCTGATTACTAAGGGCTTTCTAAATCTCCAAGCTTAGAGAACAGATTTGTTCATTCAAAGCAGGACAACAAATGCAACCTCATTAGACTTGGTCGAAAAAACACAGCTGATCATACAAGAGAATTTCACAATCCCTGTCTGAGGTGTAGCTGTCACAATTACCTCAATGATTGCACAAAAGAACTAAAACAATAAGGTGGAAACATATTAAGCACAAATCAATGGAAATGAAACTGAGCTTTTTTTTTTTTTTCAGATGCCAATAGTGTATCAGCACTAAAATCACTGTTGGAATCTACTTTTTTAGCTGAATGTCATCTAAGAAATATTTAGATGTGGAGAAGCACTCAAGAGAATTTCTTTTAATCCCTAACTCCTTTTCCAGAACATGAAAGTGATCAGTAAGTGTTTTTTCACTAGTTGGTCAAGGCAGAAGTTTGAGGCCTTCTGCAGGATACTGAAGGAACTAAACCTTTTAGTAGAAGCTGTGTTTCCTTGATGGATACAAGCTGGTCAGATTTTTTTGACGTTGAAGACCAGAAATAAAACTACCTTCCTATCAGTAGGTTCAATGTTACATCTAAAATAAAATTATACAAAAAGTGTCCATTCTTATTCAAAAACTGACATGAAAACAATTCATATTCTCACAGTAAAACATCTTCCCAAAATGTTTTCCCATTTGTAGCTGTGGTCTGAGCTGCAGTCAAAAAATGCCAACACATCATTTCAATTCATAACAGCAAGGGCAACCTCAAGGATTATGTGTCTTCTTTAATGTGTTTTTCACAGAAGAATTTATTTTGGAAACTTGCTAATAAGAATTATTGCCTTTAAGATCTATAGACATTGATCAAGTTATCACTAATATATATATATATTACTTTTTTTAATACAAAGAGGAGCCTTCATGGGAACAAAGATAACTGCTTGTGTTGTTTGTGTCTGGCCAAATCAATTATTGTCCCTTTATCATCTCATTTTAAAAGTCTCTCAGAGCAATCAGCACTAGGGCATTCAACAGTAGTCTGTTGAACCACAGCAAAAGTAAACATGAAGGACAGCACTCTTACATGCTTTCCTTCACTCCATTTCTGCCCACTATTGCACACAGATCTCAACAGTGATGCATTACCACAATATTTAGCCTCCATAAACCAGTAACACTGTCTGGGTATTTTTGCAGTTTTGCTATCCGTGTTATCAGAAATGCAAAGAACTTGCTGTCTGAGCAGAGGTTTGTGGGACAATGATTGCCTTCATTAAGTTCTTCTCTGTAAACACAAAGAATGGGTAAGGTTGGAAGGGATCACAGTGGGTCATGTGGTCCAACCTCCCTGCTCAGGGTCATGCCAGAGCACATGGCACAGCATTGTGTCCAGATGGTTCCTGAATACCTCCAGTGCGGGAGACTCCACACCCTCTGTGGGCAATCCGTTCCAGTGCTCAGGCATTCACAACCAAAGAAGTTCTTCCTCGTATTCAGATGGAACTTTCTGTACAAGAGTTTATACCCATTGCCTCTTGTCCTGTTGCTTAGTACCACTGAGCAGAGCCTGGAAACTTCCTCCCAACACCCTTCCTTCAGAAAATGGTACACATTGATGAGGTCCTCTTTCAGTCGTCTCTTCTCAAGGCTGGACAGGCTCAACTCCCTCAGCCTATCAAATGCTCCATACTGATTTCAAGCAAGCAGCAGCCCTTTCCCACCTGCTTGTTTGTATCCACAGTTTTTGTCAAAATGAGAGGAAATGTGTATGCAATTAAAAATCAGCTTTCAAACAATTTCCTCCTTTAAAACTGCCAGATGATGCAAACTGCTCAATTGTGCACGAGATATTCAAGAACAGAAATTTGTTTGTATTTGCATTGAATCTGTATTTTTCCAGGATTTCTTTGGCTCAGCTTTGCAACAGCTTTCCCAGAAGTGTCATCAGTAGCCCTACCACCTCCTGAGAGTCATTCCCCTGAGAATTCCTGGAAATAAGTTTTCTTGTTGGACTCAAACAGTAAACATTCATTCACAAGCTGTCCAAACACCTCAAGTATTTTCTTAATATTTTGGATGGGCCAGTGAAAGTTCTCTTTCCTTCAAAATGTACTGTCAGAAACCTGACTCATGTCAAACAGGTGAAAGTGTTAACCATCTTTGGGGATTATGGGGATTTTTAAATGGAACATAAATGCTTATCAGCGCTTATCTGAAGTACACAGGTGGTCACGATTCATACTTCGCAATTCTGTGCCTGTATGGAGCACACAACCTAGAGCTTACATCTACCCTGTGAGTAGAATTTTGTCCTTAAAAATGTATTGACAACCAATAAGCTCAGGTTTTATTGAATGTTTAAATACTTCAGGCCACCAGATCATCAAATAGTGGTATCTCTATTAGGATTGATATCAATAAAGAACACCAAAAAAAATACAAGGCATCCTTGGCAGGCATTTGGTGTATTTTGTGAAGAAAAAAAAATTAAAATATATGCTTTAAATAAGGTAAAATTTTCTGTTTAGAGGACAGAAAAGAATCTTTTAAATTAAGACATGGGCATCTAGTTAAACTTGTCCTAGAGACACACAATGCCAGAAGAAGACAGATGGGAGATGAAAGCAAGATGTCATTATTTTTAAATACAATTCAGATAAACATTTTTATTAACTACTCCAAATTTCTACCAGTATCTTTTTTTTCTGCCAGACACATGCCTTTCTTTATTGTACATGAAAGTGCAGAACATGTTTTTGATACTCAACTCTAAACACTGAGAAAAAAGCATAAAGAATTAATAGATTGGATTCTCCTTTAAAAGTTCCTCAGTTCAACTCAGACGTAGTCTCTTACAGTCTGAAAGGCATATGGCTATAATCAGGATCACTCTTTGAAATGCCGTTTGTTTGTATTTCGTTTCACTGATAACCAGTCAGGCAGTCTATGGAGCTGTGTAATTTCCATTTGTGGACGCTAAAATTTGCAACGCAGCTTCCATAGCAGAGTAAGATTTAGTGATCAGGAAGCCAGCCTGCACATCTAGCTTCACTTCTGTGACAGATATCTTGCATGATCTTAAGAAACAGAGCTCCAGCTTTCCCAGTTATGTCAAAAGGCTTTGCTCCAGGTCCTATGGCAAAAGCCATTTCTACTTACAAGGTAGAAAATTAAGATACCGTGGATAAGAAGGATCACCACCAGTCCGCTCTCTCCTCCTCAGCTAGCAAGTAACTCTTCTGGCCCACTGTTGATCTTTCCCAAATCACCCTCTGTAGGTAAAGCTCCATCTCAGCCATCAGTGTGATCAGAGCTTGTGTGAACACAGGTGACCTCCTGAGCAGGGAGGAACCAGCTCATGAACAGTCCCAGGAGGATGGAACTCGGCAAACACCACACCCCCACTTCCTCAGGCAAGCTATTTGCTAATGTCAGTGCTGCCACAGTGCTCACAGCACACCAGGAATTGAAGCTTGTGTAGCTTTAGGCACTCTCTGCCATGCAAGTAGTTCCTCAGGTGGAAAGTCTCTCTCTCCCTGCAGCAGCCATCCACCAGAAATCCACCAAAAGACAGCAATGAATTCTCACAGCTGATCTCATTTTCTTTACTAAATGCCTTGCAGATTGAATTTCTTAAAAGTTATTCATACCTCAGAAAGAGGAGGCATCTCCTGCTTTCATCCACCCACCTCTAGCCACCACAGCCCAAATATCTATTAGACTATTCCCATTCTAATTGATTTTTGATACCTGGCATTTTCAGATGACTGAGTAAATAACACTATCACAATACAAATATATCAGTCCCAAAATACCTTTCAAAAAATGAACAGACACATAAATTTTCAGTAGTTTTATTGAAAAATGCCTCTTTCATTTCAGAAATAAATAATATAAGGCAGTGAAATTCACAATTTGCAGTTAAAATATAAAAGCAGCAATTCTATATCCATAGTCTTGCAAACAATTTCCAACTGCTTTTGGTAACTAAGAAACATTGTATTCTGAAAAAAAATCCATACTAAATATACAACATAAACATGCAATTCCATCTCTGCAGGATTGACTGCAATTTGGCATAAATGTAACTGTGTCTACGAACAAGGAGATTTCAGGCATTATTAAACTGTATCCAATTGATACAACGACTTCAGCTACTTAATGTTTGTGATGTTTAGAGGAGATGTATAAGAGCAGTATATGCTCTGCAGATTGTAACTCAGAAAAGTAGAAAATTACAATGATATTGAAAGGAGAGGGAAATTTTTGTTTCTTTTTAACTAGATATTGCAGACCTGTGATCTGACTGAACTGAAAACATGCATTTGAAAAAGAAGAAAAATGTAGAGCTAAATCAGACAGTCCTTAGAAAATTTGCAACAGCTCTGTGGTTATTTTTTTGTTTTTTTGGTTTTCTCTTTTTTTAATGCATTTGTTTTTACATTATTTTACTGAAAAGGCAGCACTGGGATAACTGAATGCACACCTTAATCTTATGCAACCACTATAAGCAACAGTATTTTACAAGCATTTCCAGAGCAACATGAAGTGTTTGGGTACACACATTGCTATCCCCACATAAGCGAGATACAAAACAGGGGCGCGTCTGATATAAAAAGACCAGAAAGCCATATTGCAAAAGGAATGATGCACTCACCCTGTGTGTATCTGCCAATGCAAGCACAGCAAAAAACAAAAAAAACCACCAACCAAAAAAAAACCAAACCAAGACACAGATCTTTTACGGTTTTGTTTTTGCATTTCTTGACAGTGATCTTTTCCAGCGCATGTGCTCAGGGTATTCTGGTGAATGCATTTCAACTCCATAGTCCTCATATTCGTCCTCTCTCCTTTCTGCCTCCATAGGTACTATAAAGGGTTCACCTTCAGGCTGATAGGGTCCACTTTCAGGCACGTATGGTTCTGGTTGAAAATAGTTGTCCGATTGGACATAATAGTTATCGCATGTCTTTGAATCCACATATGCAATGAAAGTTAGTCTGTCTACATAATGTTAGCTTAACCTTATTTTCATATAATAAATATATAAATAATTAATTCACTGGGGGTATTTCTCGGTTTTGCTCATGAATGCTTTTTTGGCAGTAAAATAATAAAAGGTTTAAAATTCATCTTGAAACGATTTTTGTATTTATAATACACAAAACAGTGCAGAAAGAGTCATAAATTAGGCAAGGGACAAATCATGGTAAAACTATTTTAAAAAACCCAAACAAAACCAAAGCAAATCAAATAAAATTACTATTTTACAGCTACTTGAGTAAATCTAAGCATTGGGCTTTATTTTAAACTGCATAATTATTAGAAGACATGGAGCAGGTAAAATGAAGAGATGGGTTTGGCATATACTAATTTTCTCTGAGAATGGGAAAGTAAGTGTAGACATAACTATCACCAGCGGCAATATACAGTACATGTCATTTTCTCGTGCTGTTCCTCGTAACAAACCGAGTTACAGCTGGTGCTTCAGGAACACCAAAAACTACAGCAAAACAGAAGAAAAATAATTATAAAACTTTGGTATTTATAACTGCAGTTACAGATCCAACAAGATTACACATAAGAAAAGGTATATGCCCCAATTCAGACATGTTGGTAACAAGCAACAGACAGGTAGGTTTCGTAAGTTGTCAAAGATGTTATTCTGGCATACAGCAAGCAGCAGCAGGCTTTTATGCAAAAGTATCACGTAGAGTTGTTAACAGATTTTAGTGGGTACAGTCCCATACAAACCATTTACAAGCCACAATTAGTTTACTATTTACATAAGTTATTTCTCATTTTCCAGGTTAAATCTGTCTCTCTTCTAATGGCATTACCTTTGCTGGTTAGTAGTTTTACAAGCCTCCTTCGCCACTGAGGTTTTTGGTGGTCTAGGTCTTTTTTAAAAAAGAAAGACTGTCTATTTTATTATTGAAATGCAATAGGCTTAATGAATTGTCATCACTGTCCTTTATCTCATTCATGAGTTGTGTTAGTAAAAGTATCTCCCCGTTCTATGAGGTCAACATGGTTCAAGAACCATATCCGTGGTGAAATATCCATACGGACTCATTTTCTAATAAGCACGTGCGCAAACATCTCAGAAACAGGATTTTCATGTATTCAAACTGTAAGCAGCACTGGCGACTTAGAAAATGTGTTAGCCGAAACCTGAAACAGGTCAAAGATGATGTTAGTCTTTTAAAAAGTCCATCTGATGTGCAAAAACATAGTTTCATCCAACTAAATACATAACAGTTAAGTCTTTGGCATATATTTATATATGTATACATAGCTGCTTATTAGAAAGAACACTGCTGAATCACAGGTACAATTTTCTTTATTTTTCATTTAAATAAGAATTTTTTTTGTGAGATCTGCACAACCACCTGGCTCTTTAACCAGTATTACTGAGTCTGCCAGTGTGTACATATATATATATATATATTCTCTTCTTTTTCTTTTCATGGGTACATGCACAATTACACTAACAGCAAACCATATCCAATAGTAGTATCACATACACTGATTTTGAGATCTGGCAAGGCATATATATTAATTTGTTAACAATACTGTGGTCCTGCAGGATCCCCATGTTAAAATATATTAGAATCTTTCCAGTCAAAAACTGATGGTCACTAGGACCCTTCATTTTGGTTCCAGAAGCAGCCTACTGTTTTGAGCTACATCACAAGGTGGAAGGCTTAAATGACTTGGGGCTAATCAGACTCCATGGTGTTTAACTTGCTAGATACTGTAGGACAGTAGTGCTTTTCAGTTGTCTGCACTGTTATCACTAAATGGATTTCCTTTGTGGAAAATTTTTATTTCAGGAATCAATTTTGTATAAATAATCCTGACATGGCTCTAAAAGAGACATCTGGAAACTGCCAACCACAGCATTCCTTTTATTTTTCAAGAGAAACATGGAGAATTCAACCTTGTTCTGAAGACGATTGGAAGGGGTGGTGATAGAGGGGGAAAAAAGAAGAGAAGAAATTGGTCACTTTAATCCTATGAGCAACATTACCAGCTAGTAACCATCTACATAAAAAAACCAAAAAAACAAAAAAAACCCAAAAACCAAGACTACAGTATTTATTTATAACAAACCATGCATAACATAAAGTAATCCTACACCAAAGGCTTAATGGCTGCTCATATACCTGCCCATTACAATGAGGCAGCCCTGCTCACTGCAACCATCTCCTCCTGACTCAGTGTGTTCAGATGAGCAGGACTGTCTCACGTAAAGCAGCTCAATATGAACAGCCACACATGTGAAGGCTATTTAAGGCAAGGTTAGGATTAAGTTGTTCATAACCTACCTGGGAATCCTTGGCCATTGTAAGGGATGCTTGAACACTGGGATGAATCACAATATCCTGGTGGCCCTGGGGGACCCCGAATACCCGCATTTCCAGGACGGCCCGGAGGCCCTGGTGGTCCTCGTGATCCTGTGGAGCCTGGTGGACCAGTTCTAGATTCTCCTTGTGGACCTAATTTTAGAATCGAGAAGTTGGGAGGTTGTTTTCTTTAAGAGCCATCTCGATAAAACAGCTAACAATACTTCTGTCTAGACTACACAGCCTGGGCTGTCCTTGGTGAGAAAGCACTCGCACTTTGTTGCTGTATGGGGGTCAACAGAAAGAAAAACAAAAGAAATCTAGAAATGTGACTCATCATGAGTTGCTTCCCTGTGTGTGGCTTATTTAAGTATTTATTCTTAGAAACTAATTTAGTAAGGTTTGAGCCAAGTAAGAAACATCAATGAATTCTCTGGTTAATTTCCCCTTTGTGTAAGATATGATGATCTCAAGGGAAACTACTAGATTAGACAAGCACATTGGATTTCAATTAAAATATAGGAGTACATCAATTATACTGCCCAGTAGCCCCAGGATGGATGAGGTAATGTTTTTTTTGGAACTAGTCTTTTTATGGTTAGCAGAAACATAAAGCTTCAAGTAACTGAGGCTACAATTTGCTGCAAGCATATTATGGGTCCTGCAATGAAAAGCCATTTTAGCCTAGTGAACTGCAAGCAGAAACAAGTGATGCAGCTGATTTATACCAAGGCATAAACAGAATTTCATGACACAAAAATCAAAACTAATAGTCAAATCATCTGTCTCTATCATCTGGTAACTGCGTGTGGGAGCATTTTGTAGCCCAGTAAGTAAAAAAAAAACAAAACAATTAGGTACTACAAAAGAATCATCTGATAAGACTTATGAAAAATACATGTCAAATATTTGGACAATGTATTTTCATGAAACACATTTTCACATTAACAAGCATGCTGGATGACTAAATTAAAAGATAAAGATAAATACCTATCAGTCATATCCAAAAGTCCTTATAAATTGCTATTTTTGTTGGAGTTTCCTACAAATTTATTAGCTTAAATGCTAATACATGTCAAAAACATGAAGTGGACAGAGTAAAGGGTGTTAATTCACCATATCTCATCTGGTTCTCTATAAAGAAATGTTTGCTTTTCTCCTACTTTCCTGTAATCTGATTAAACAAAAAATATTTACCAGGTGGTCCCGGCAAACCTCGTGGTCCTTGGGATCCAGTCCCTCTTTCACCTTTCTCTCCAGGGATTCCTACAGAATAATAAAAAGGCAATGAAAATCAAAGAAAGGAAACCACATCAACAGATATTTTTTCACACTCTCTCACTGACATTAATATTTACTTCCCATTATTTAATGCAACAAGAGTGATTAAAATTTATGTTCTACAGATGTTCAATTGTGAATTTGGGAAAATAATCTGGATACAAATACAGTAACCTAAAAATAAAATAGGATGCAGAGGTAACTTAGTATGAATAAATTTTCTCGAACGTAGAAAAGTTTTGAGATACTGAAAACACCACAGAATCCTGGTATTTTAAACTACAAATGGGAAGGTGTTTTCAATCTTTCATACTTCTGCTATAAAGGATGGCTTACACTTTCTTAAGAACAGCGATAATGAAGAAAGTTTAAGAAATTCTCCTGAATTCCTCAATTTATTCCTAGCCTTTTTAAAAGAGTATATAAAATATAAGCTAGAAAACATATCACTGAGCCTGTGCTATAGCAGAGTAGTAGAAATAGGCCACAAAAAAGGACACTACAGACACCCCATGTGTTTACAGTGATCCAAGACAGCCATAAAGTAGGTTTCAGTTCAGTTGCTTCCCTCCCTCAGAATATTGTAAAGAGCTAAGGATGTTGATCTAATTCTTTAAACTCCTACATTTGATACTTGCTAATGACTCATTTTCTCTCTTAATCAGTGCTCTATTTTGCAAAGAGTTGTGTTACTCCAAACAGCCTTTCAAGATGCAGCTGTTTAGTGCCAGAAGAATTCTGAGAATATTTGCTTTCCTGGGATATTATGTGGAAGCCTCAGACAGCAGCCAAAATGTTATACCAATTTGTATTTAATGAAACCTGAGCAAGAGAGAGACAGGAAAGCACTGATCTAGTTAACCTTGTCCTTCAGATCACCAGTGTCCCTCAGGCAATCCAAATGGCCTAGCAGGGCTTCCTAGTGTGACAGGGTAAAGGGAGGAGACTGCTCCTCTGGCAGCTTCTGCACTATGTCCACAGTACAGCTGCCTTGGAATTTATTCACCTCTTTCACCAGGTGGTCCTTGAACCCCAGGAGGTCCCGGGAACCCTGGTCTTCCTCCGGGTCCAGGCTCTCCTCTTGTCCCAGCAGCTCCTGGGGGGCCAGGTGGACCTGGTGGCCCTGGCTGGTTTCGGTTTGAATAATAATCATTTGGAATTTGATTCAGCATTTGATTGAACCGGCTCATTTGACCTTCAAAAGAAAATAAAAATCTGAAATCAGTGCAAGTCTTTTATCAGAGTGGGAAGGAATAAAATATTATCTCTCTTAATTAAATCCTATTCTTGTTCCCATTCAATAAACTAGTACAGATAAATCAGAAAGACTTAAGATGAATATCTAATAAGAAGGCTGAACATAAATGGAGGAGGGAGGGAGTCAGGGAGGAAAGGTAAGGGAGAGTCTGGAAGCCAAAGACATTAAAAAAATTTATCATAGAACAACTAAAATCAAAAAAGAGGCTTTTTTTTTTAATAATACTCCTGCTCTCAGAGTTCTGTTTAGAGGTTCTTTTTACTCTGAAGAACAGAAAGGACTTGCTCCACTTTTAAAACTGTAGTATCTCATTTCTACGTACTTTCAGAGCTCTGCAGCTACCACAGGCAACACAAATTATTCATGTATGGAGCTAGCAGCACAGTCGATGAAGTCATTTTCTTAAGCCTGTAGGATGCACAGGCTTGTACCTATATACCTTCTGCATATGGGCAAATTTCATTTCCAAAAAAAGGATGTGTGAAGAAAAGCAACACCATTTTGAAACTATGCAGGAAGGAAGACTTAATGGAGAGACACACCTGATTATTATAATGTGCCAATCCTAGCATAACGCTGAAGAGATCAGCTGAATATGAAAAAAATAAGGTGGGGATGCTCAAAGAGATATTAAAAGATCTTGGATGTGATATTCTTATTCATAAGCCTAACACATTCACTAATGTACTTTCCTTCTTCTGTGATGACTAACTAACAGACATGTTTTTATTAGCAACCATCACAGACATTTTAAGGGACATATTGTCCTCCTCCCTGTGCACAAGCACTCTTAATGATCCAAAAGGTATATCTGTTTTCCTCAGTCAGCACTTACCCTTGTAATAGATACAATATTAAAACCAATTTGCCTCTCTCTTTCTTGACAGGTCTGCTGACAGCATAAGCACTGCTTCAGGGTCAGAGAGAAAGCCTCTGTAGAGAACAACTTCATGGGCTGCAGAGCTGCACTATGTGGCAGTAGAGGACTGAAATTCAATTCGAAGTGCTTCTCCAAATAAGTACTGTTTTTACTTGCATACCACACTGATTCTGTGCACAGTATTTACCCAGCACTCATTTGTCTTTCCCTGCTGACAAAGTATCTGCAGTGAGCATCCTTTCTCACTGATTCCCTTTTCTTGAAGAGAAGACATTTCATAAGAAAATATATACTGATTTTACTGCAAAGATGAAGTCATTTTGGAACAAAATTACAAAGGGAATGTCACCATAATGTTAGACTTGCTTGTGTATTTCCAAAGGTCACAGATTAGTTCCAACTCGTCTTATTCTGTTATTCTGCGATTATCTAGCTCCTGGATCTGGCAAAAACTTGCTGCTACATTTTTTCCACCAAATCATTGGCACTGGACAGCTATCAGATTGGTCAAGCTCTTGCTGTGCTCTGTGGCCAGTACCTGTCACTTCAAATTTAAACCACTGTTTTCTCTTTTTAACAAAGCAATAAATTAGTATGGGAAACAAAGCAAGCAACACTGTTTACCATTTATCAGTTGTTCACAAACTTGTCTTGCAACTGCTCGCATCATGTTTTGAGAAGCAATATCACCCTAAATAATCAAATGCAAAACAAGTGTTTTATTAGCAAGTGTTTGTACTTTTAAAGATATAGTGTTTAATTTAAAAATTACGAGAAAAACTGATTTTAAGCAGACTTACTCTGTCACCTTTTTCTCCCTTCACTCCAGGTGTACCCTAAAATAAATAAGTAAAAATTAAGTAACTGAAATAACAAATGTTATTTCACCCCAACTATAGGTTTGAGGTGTGTAATTCTAGAAAAAATTTTGACTCCTTCAAGAAGAAAGATCTGGTTCTCCTTCAAATTTTCATTTCAGAGATGCTAAAACAGGTTCCAGAAAAGAGTGGAGAAACAATGATCTTTTGTCTATCATCAAACACACTAACAGATGCAGAAGAAAAAATCCGAAGGACCAAAAAATGGGTGTATTCTGACACTTGGATCACTACCAGTTTCAAAGTTGAATTTCTAGCATCATATTTCTGTAAATGGTCAATGGTCTTGTATGAGTTATATATGACTGTTTAATTTTAAGTCTTAAGACAACTTATCATTAAAGAAGGTACATTAGGAAGAATAACACATCAAGGAAGGGTAGCTGACTTCTTGAACCTATATGAAAGGGATTCTGTATTAAGTGAAATAGAGTTATGCAGAGATGACACATAACATGGAGAGAGATGGCATTAAGTGCTAATTCTGTTTATAGTGACAGCTTCCCTCTTAATTCTCAACTATTTCTAGTCTTAGAAAGGCCTCCTGGAAGTCTTAGTTTGAGCTCCTTCATAATTACTAACATTTGCCAACTTTTCTCTAACAGCACTTTCCATCTGCCTTTGAATAGTTTTGTGGTTGTGGGGTTTTCAGTTTTCAAGAGCAGCATGTAAGAAGCAAACCAGAAGGGCTGATTCTACTTCTTGTATATGTATGTGTATGTGTACGTGTACATGTACATGTATATGTATATGAAAAACACTAGGAACAATGATGGGGCCAGCATGAGTTCACACAGATTTTCATTTCTAGCCTAAATTACTACTTGAATGTATATTCAAGCCATATTCATAGCCATATTTCAAAGGTGAAAGTTCACTTTGGTCATCTGCTGCTCTGCATGGCTCTCCACGTAGTTACATACACATCCTGAGTGTTACTGCTTGTTACACTGTAGTATTTCTTTAAGAAATCTATTTATCACCATTAACAAAGCAAAGGCCAAGTGTGGGCTGCAGCTGTTTCTCATAACATTCCTACAGTACCCGCAATTAATTTCAACAACACAAGACACCAAATCATTCCACTGAGGTCACAGCAGACACCCCTCAAGTGTGGTGGCACTGTTTCATAGGCTTCTATCGAGGGTTTGGGCAGACAAATGCCCTTGGGGTATGTCAGGGTGTGAACTCAGTGTTCTCTCTGAGCTTCTGTATATGAGAGTTGCACACACCTACCCCATGACATGCCACAGAAAATATGAGACAGTTCATCCATCACTGAGTTAAGTAGTTGTCATATGGTACATTTACATCATGAATTACAAATCGTTCTTGCAAAATTAATTGTACAGACTCAAATGAAAGATTTAGAATGGTGGCACCATAAACATGCCATTGGAATAAATTATGCCACCAATGAGGCAGTTGCTAGTACGTACAAAATATATCCATGAAAATGATGAACATTCTTTCCCTTCTGTCCTTTGCTCTTTCATCTATATTTTTCTTACTCTGTGAAGTCCACAGGGAAATGTCTGTCTTTTAGTTTCAGCTTATTACAGCCACACGCTGAAACAGACTATGGGCTTGTAAATGCCATAACATAAATAAACAGTAACAACTAAAACCATCAGGAAAATATGCCATTTCTGTCTGTCATTCTCCAATTATTAACACTGTGGTAAATGATGATGTACTGAAGCTCTAGAAGAGACTTAATTTGATTCCCAAATAAATGGACATTAACATCTCATCCATGAACTATTACATGTACCTGAAGTATCCATTGAACTGAACTGAAGACTTTTTACTTGCACTAGTCTGTAACATGACAATCTGGGGGGAAAAATGGTTAAAAACTATTCATGCTTCTCTTTCTGTTTGAAACTTGCCAATGTTTCTATTTTCTGCAAGCATGTTCCTTTGAAATTATCTGCTGTATATGTATTTATAATATCTGCCTGTTTTATTCTCATTCGTTCTAAGGCTTTCATAGTACAACTTTCTATCAGAAGCAAACCATATAGTACATCTTTTATTTATTCACTAGGTAAGTCCAAGCATTATAAATCAGATTTCTCATCTACTATCCTGAAAATATCCTGATAATTACTTAAATCACATGTTCCAGTTCACTTGCCAGAATGAGGAAGAGAAGAGGAGAGAGAGGAGAGAGAGGAGAGAGAGGAGAGAAAAAGTGTGCAAACTTAAAATGTTCAAATCCTATATGCTGTTTCTGCAAATATCTTTCCTGACTGGTCAAGAAAAGATCGTCGGGCTGTCTTCAACTAGAAGCTATGTTGGTAAGACAAGGAGGTGCTCTGGTAACAAAAGCACAACATTGTACCAAAGTATTGACAACAAAGGTCCCCCAGTGAGGAAAATGCTAATGCCATTCCTTCATTATAAGCAATACACAGTCAGTTTTAAAATTCATTGAAATAAAATGAGCCTCATTCTTCAATTTGTGACCTTGCAAACACACACTAATTCAGCCTGGTGGCTGGAAGGCTACAGGCTATTTGGAACTAACTTTAAAATTTGAAGATTAAAGGCTGATTGGCCACATTAACAACAAAGTGCATTTTCCACCTGGATATTTTAGAAACAAACTTTCAAAAAAAATAATTACAACTGCAATTACTGAGTTGCTATTTGCATCTTCCTCCCACTTCATTATATGCCTCTTTAATTTCACTTTATTTTCTTTTAATAGACAAAAAAGTGCAGTTTAGCCAACTGCTTGACAGCATTTTGAGAAACAGCAGCTGCTGCTGGCATTCCGTTTTGTTGATATCCTGCAATGAGGGAGTCACTTGGGGTCAGTGCAAGGAAAAGCTGGTTTATGCTGCATGTTGGGGTTTTTCCTGAGCTGTGGGATGAAGGCTGGGGTTGCAGCATAGTTCTACTCTTGAAGGAGGACAAAACAAAGAAAGTTCTGCTATTTTTACTTTTAAAGATCATGTGTTCAATTGTTTTTCCCAAAAGAATGTTTGCTCCCCTTAAGAACCACCAGCTCATTGCTCCCAAAGCAGCGTCTTTTTGAGATTTCGTCTAGGGTATCTGCATAGATGGACACAAGCAGTGAACACATGGCAGCAGAGAATGCAAAATTCTCAAAACCTGCAGAGAACTCACAAGAGACTTGGACTACCCTCAAAAGGTTTTCACAGTTTATTTGGTCCTGGAGGCAACAGGACCAAATTACTCATTGAATTATTTATTAAATCTAAATGCCTTTCATTTTTTCCTGGGAATCATCTAAATCAACAAAGTTGGACCCTAATGTCACAGAATCTGTTTTATAAACAGGACAGCTCTACCTTAACGCAACTTGGTCTGCCTACCCATTGTTACTGTTTTCACTCTCACACCTATAAAACAACAAGTACTGGAACATTTCCTCTCTAATAGTCCAAGATCTTCTGTTTCCCATTATATTTACTCATAGCAATCATATTCATTTCTTCTTGAACCAATATTCTCTTCTAGTTTAATGAGTCTTTCTTACTCTTGATGGTTTTTATCTTATGATATGTGTATGAACTGTTATGGAATTCTCAGTCTCTGACCACACAGATGACAGATATTTTAGTCTCTTCTAGGATAGCCTGCACTCAGTTCTCAATAAATTACCAACTCATTTGTGTTCTTACTGTTCCTTTTTCAGTCATTTTATTACTACACTGGAAAAAACACCTAAGTTTCTCTTGGAGGAACTTGTAAGCAGATCAAAAAGACAAATTTCCTATTTCCATGAAAATTTGGTTAATACTTCTAGGATACACTTGTTCTAGTGTCGGTACACAGTGAGATGGAGAAATGTTTACAGCATGCCTCACTCTAAGTGCCTCAGCTTAGAACATTAGTGGTATTGAATGCATCAGGGAGGAGCTCCAGCTGACCACATTCACTGGGAGTAACTGCCTAACACCAAGGCTGCCATAATTTGCAGGTAACTGTATACCTTTTACCTGGAATGCAATATCCCTTGGTTTGTAGGGGTCTTTCGCTTTCATTTAACAGCACTAGCAATGCAGGTTGTTCAGGTAAAAGAAAAAATGGCAGGATCTGGTCAAAAATTATTTATTCCTTGTATTTACCAGAGGCAATGTGAAGCCTCATTATCTTTCTTTTCAGGCAGAACTATGATTCATGACAGTGCAAGTTGCATTTGGCTGTCAGGCTGCACCTTTGGCAACTGTGTAATACTGCACACAAAGGAAGGCCTTGAAATTCTGTCCACCAGGAATCTGATAAAGCATCTGTGCAAGGTGAAAGCCAGAATTTCTGCTGAGATCTGTTCTAGAAACACAATGGTAAACATGATGCTCAGTGTCCCATTACAAGAAAGTGCAATAACTGCAGGGAAAAAATGTACTTCTAATTGAAAAGAACTCTTAAGAATTAGAATGTAGGAGAATTTAGACAGGGTGCTCAAACAGGAGTTGACTGCCTTGCTTTGCAAAAGCCTCGAAACTGGGCTTGTAGCCAGATTTCCTTTTAAACACATTATTTACCCACAGAAGATCTTTGCTTCTGAACTGGGTCAGCTATCCATTGTCCCAGGTGAAGGAAAAATCAGATACACCTGGCAACTTAAAGCTCCCTTGTGAACAAAGCACAGCACTTTGTGCTCCGGCCACGTCTATTCAGCATGTAACCAGGCATGAATATCCCATAGGCAATGCATATCTAAAGACAGGAAAGCTTCAAGACTTTCCTAAGACACTCTGTGTGCTCTACTACAAGGAGAAATGGAATTTACAGTCTGGCAAACACAGATCTGTCTATGAGAAAATGACTCAGCTTCCAGGTGCTCCTTGGAGCTTCCACTTCATGGCCATCAAGTTTCCCAGCCTACTATATACTCTTTCAAAATAGCCAGCTTTTGTATATACAACTGCACTGAAGCAGGATGGAAAATTCTAGATGAGTGCCGTACATTATTCACAAGTAATAAATGACTTCTCATTTCGCTTGCTGTCTCCACTCCTGACTCAAGCATAATTTCTCAGAGATCCTATAAATGAATCAAATTAAATTTCTCCTGCAACTGCTGGTGGGAGGCAGCACCTCCTGCTCTTTCTCCCTTTTCAGGAAGCACTCTAAAAGTTTGAATAGAACCCACAGAAGCCACTCCTAAATAATTTTGAAATAACATTGTAAAAAGCATGAAACATTTGCAAAACAGAACTGATTATGTAATATTATCAAAGATTGTCCACCTTCAGCAGTTTATCACTTTTTTGCTACACACACACGCACCAGTGTAAAGACTTTACAATCATTTTTATGACCTAGTTTTTCATGCTTATGCAGTGTAGGAATGAATATATGTCTTGGCACATAATAGCCTACGATGTTTTTAATGGAAACAAGAGACCACAATTTCCAGCCCCAACTATTAAACTCAGCAAAATGGCATACTGTTAAAATGAAATTGTTTTTAAAAAAAGACTTGTGGGTTTAGGTCAGCTCCACTGTATTAACCACCATCATAAGTGCAAGACAACTATTTAAAGCAGCAGAAGTCTCGTGTTCATCAACAGACTGTAATTTTAAATTTGATACTCTAAGTATATCATTATCTTACTGGTGTCCCACGATCTCCTGGTTTCCCTGGTTTTCCACTTGGGCCAGCAACTCCTGGAACTCCGGGAGCACCCTGCAATAGAAGCCATGGAAAATGAATTGCGGAAATACACAACCTAAGCGCTAATAAGAAATATGTTACTGTATTGAGTCCAAAGTAATACTGAAAATGGTTCCTATTGGGTTGTTTTCTGTCAGGAATATATCAGGCTTGAAAATTTTTTTATGGAATAAACAGTTTGTTTCTTCATGGAATTGTCTTCTTTTACATAACATCACGGTTTAACAGGCATTTCAGCGCCCGAAGATGCAGAGAGTGTGCATACGTTTTTGGTATCATTCTTAATGACAGATTCCTAAAGCAGTAAAAAGAAGTTTGGCCTTCTAAATTCACCTAGCAGATCTGTGATCCATGTAAAAATCTACAACAAGAAGACCATAAAAGTCATTCTAGCGATACTAGATAAATACGAAAAATTAAAAGACTGGTATCAGATTATGTGATAAAAGGTCATCTGCATATTCACAAAGGAACATGAGAAAGACAGTTGTGGGGGACACAACTGGGGGAGAAAGACAATTATTTGGGGCCAGCCCAAATAATACCCTGCCTTAGAGACCGCTGTCTATATAGGTAATGCAGATGTGTGTTCTGTGTGTATTTGCCTACTGGAAATGCATCTTCCAACTTGCTACAGGTTGGACCCGGTGACATGGAGCTGCAGCAACTTGCCTATCTCAGGCTGTCTGATTCAACATATGCTCTTCTCTAACAGGCAGCCTCTTTTCTAGCATGGTCCCACAAAACACAATGATGCAGCTCCTTAAGCAAAAACTAATCCTCAAATAAACTCTTGTAAGAAAAACTTGTACTAACAGTGCTTGTTTTCACCAGGGTACAAGTAACAGGCCAATTGGTTCCAGAAGACCTAGCTATGCATTTAAAGATCATGGCTAAAGAACCAGATAAACCGGTTCTTCCCTTACTTACCCTGGCAGAAATCAGTTTCAAAATTACCGTTACAAATGTTTGTGAATATATGCTCTGCCCAGCTGTCTGCTCACTTTCTACCAAGAATTTTTCACACCCATTTAGGAAATTAAGCAAAGGATCCATTTCATATTTGCCAGAAATTGAAAATGTCCATGTGGCTTTCTCTTGGCTCACGTCTCTTAATTCGGAGTATATCAAAGACAAAATTATATTTACCGCTGGTCCTGGTGGGCCTCTGGGACCTGTGGGACCATCTTTTCCTGTGAAACCCTATTTAAAAACAGAAGCGAGATTAGAGAAAAATGGCCTTTGTGATTATATAATTGCAATACTCCTGATTACCACTAGCATTTCTTTTAAAACCTATCCACAGTATAAGCTATAAAATAGCTATCATGACTCATGCTAGAGAAGGCTATGGAACAATGAGCTTCAGACACTTTAGATGTTCAGCTGCTTTTGATAAACTGAAAATTAAATCAATCTTTCTTAATATTTTTTAAGAAAAGAAATCATCGTTCTATCCCAGAGGAGTAAAATCTCTTTTTGCTGTCCTCTCATTCACAATTTAGTTGGAGAGTCACAGGTTTCTACTTAACTGGAGAGCCACCTCCCTCTCAGATATCTCCCCTGAAAGAATGAATGCTGAGAAATCCCATTCCGGTAATGTAAGACAGCATTCACAAGTTAATGTTGATGGTCCATGACCCACCAATCCAACAAAACAGTATCCTCTTTGACAACTGGCTATCACACGGTTGTCTGTTTTCATTTCCAGCTATCAACTCCCACTAAAGGACAGCTATAAACGCATATATCAGCTATTAATTTTGACTTAAGGCAATACATTACTTCAGTCATCTAAAAGGTGATATTCCACTGTGACAACAGAAGAGACTTACTTAGTTGAGCCCAGTTAGAAGAAAGGAACTGTAAAAACACCACAATGAAATACCTGTGTACATGCCCTTCTCATTAGGAAGACATTTCACAATTCTCCATCCAAAGAAAAGTTCTTAGCTCCAGATAGCCAAAGGTTTAGGAGCAAACCTGACCACTGTGAGTCTGGCACAGACAGACTCCTTACCAATATGACGTCTCCCAGACATTGAGATAAGCAGAGTTTCAAAGGGATCCCCTGCAGCAGCAACCATGTGGGGAAGACAGCAGGGCTGAGTCGCCCAGCAGAGCCCTGCCCAGGGGACACACTGCCCTATGGGTGAAGGCAGCTGAGAATCTTGTCAGGGGAGGGAGCAGGGCAATTTTTACAGAACCTATCTGGCTAACAATAGCTGTCTGGGGAGGTTTTCACCTCTGAGGTGTTTCCAACCCTTCTGCTTTCGTCTCTCCAGAAGGGATACTGATAAAAGGACTCCTTTTGAAAAAAACATTTGAAAATGGAAAGATATATAAAGAACGGGAAAAAATCCAACAAAACACAAAAAAGACATTACTTGGTCTTTTCAGAACATAAACTGAGGAAACCTTACCCTTTCTCCTGGAGGTCCCACTGGTCCAGGTGGACCAGGTAAACCTGGTGTTCCCTGGAGGGAGAAAGAGTGAGAAATTGTATCTATGACAGAACAAACATCACTGCTATGTCATTCCATATATCTCGAGTATATATGTTCTTGCCCCCCTTCTGTCTAACCTCATTGTATACTAACATGTAGCATTGCTTCCTACAGGACATTACTACTCCCTAAAAGTGTATTACTCAGAGTTATAAGAACTAATGACACAGGTAAAGAATACAAGGGCCTTGGCCCCATGACTGACCTTATCTGATAAATGAAACTCAATCCACAACAACATTTAAGCATTCCCCATATAGTATTTTTATCATCAGTAAAATGAAGGACAATATAGTAACCAAGGAATACTTTTTTTGTCACAATGTGTGCGTATCAATGACCTTACATTATCTAAATTTGGCCAATTATTTTTAAAAAACCCTAATTTTTTTCTCCTCCTTGTATAGTTTACAATACAGAAACCTGCACGTAACTGAAATTTAATATTGCTTCCTTCGTTCAGAAAGCACACAATTAATGTAGCAAGGCCATTTGAATTCCAAAAGTAGAAAGAAATTAGGCAACATTGCTGAAGAAGGATTCAGCAAAGGTTCTGCAATCTGTATTTTAGGAAGACATTTAACTGCAAGTGGTCAGAAGATGAGAGGCGTTCCTGGGAAATTGTCAGAGTACTCTTCCTAATCCAATGGTCTGTCATTGTACATTCACAGCTGTCCACAAGGACATTTGGCTTGACCAAGCACAGCTGTTTTTTCACTTTTGCTGTTGTGAATGGTTTACTATTTCCTACATTTCAAATTTCTAAGTGTAAGATAACTATGCCTCCAAAACTACAGCTTAGGGAGGTATGAGAAGAGCCTCTGACTGCTAGTGACGTCAAGGACAGCTGTCCAGCAGCCTGGTTGCATCAGGAATAGCGTAAAATGACAATATCTTGTGCAAGTGTCGACTTACCGATCGCCCTGGTAGTCCAGGCTGGCCAGCATCCCCTTTCATTCCTTGACGACCCTATAATTTTCACAAATGATTACAGAATACATCACACTTCCAGGACACAGGGTGCAGGAGCATATAAAGAAGCAATTTGTTGCCTTTCACAGATAGCTTGCCTTCCATACATGCTACAGCACTGTAGTATAAATGCAGTCTAAACCGACATGAGCTAAACTTGACAACACAATTTTTTTTTTACAGTGGTGCATACAATAATCCAGCATTAACAACTGTTACTAATCAAAAATTTTGTAAGCATAGACTGAGAGTGTGGATCGCAATTGATACAAAAAATGAAATTACATGACTTAAAAGTGCTCTACATTCTTGTTAGGTAATGAGAAATTCCACGAATGTTAGTGTTTTCATTCTTCAGACTTTTTCAAGTGAATGTGACAAATAAATGTATTATTCATATTACACATGTAAAAGGAATGTTTGTGCTTTCTTGCTGTTTGGTACCTCTAGATCATCTTGATTAAGTTTTTCCTCTCAGTATATAACAAAAAACCCATGAAAAAAGTCTGCACAGGGTAACAAAATCATTCTACTTTGTCCTTACAAAGCAGAAGGTATTATTCCTAATGTCTATCTTAAAGTACATTTTATTTTCCATTTCCTAAATTCCATTACAGATGGAGCAGGTAACCTATTTTCAAATTAAAAATGACACAGCATGCAATTAAACATCACTTCTGCTTTCCATAAACTTTAGATTTTGATCAAAGACTTAATAAAAAAAGCTCCTGAGTATATTAAAATTCAAGTTAATCCTAAATAGGAAACATCAGAATTATATTCCTTCTTTTAGGGTGATTATTTTTTAAAATATGGCAAAAGCAGCCTTAATACAGTCTCAATGCAGACAAAGAATTACGTATGCTCTCTTCTGTAAAAACCAGACCATCTGAAACTTCATCAGTGTTCATAAGAGTTACTCTGGCTTTGAAGGCATGCACATGAACAATGAAGTAGCATCTTGCTAAAATATGGATGCTGTTGCCAAGAAAACCCCTAGTTACTGATTTAAGCCAGAAAATAGAAGTTGAACATGTAAGTCTGTGAGAAAGTCTTCAAAGTAATATTGTGTGCTTAATTTTTCTGTACCATAGTTTGACAGTTTTGAGTCGTTAAACTGAAATGCCTAGCAACTCTACAGAAAAGCCATTAAGACTGAAAACAGAGTAGCACGACTTACATTACAGCACTTAGACTCTGTCCCTTCATTAGAATCCCATAAGCATATGTAACATCCAGGACAGAAAATGCTGTTGTATTAAGAGACTTGTTTCAGAAAGAGATGTGTTTCACAATACGGCTGGGAACAGAGACAAACGAATGCTCAGGCAAAGGTGCCACCCTCTTCCCAAGACCACCATCCCCATGGACAGCTCTGGCTCCACACGCATTGCCTGCTGATGGCACCCAAACAGCCCACTCACCGGTTCACCTGGGATTGACAGCCCATTGGGACCCTGTGGGCCTGGGGGACCTTGAGGGCCAGGAGGGCCTGTCTCACCACGAGGACCAGGAGGACCCTTAATGCAGAAAATTAAAACAAAATTGTAAATGACAATCCCTTCTGAAATCCGTAACTGCAAAATTCTTTGAGTTAGAGCCTTAAGGTAAGTCAGAAGCTTGGAGACACATTTAACACTTCAGAACAATGGTGGAAATAGAACAAGCATTGTTCAAGAGGCATACCCTTTCATCAGCTATTCTCTGATGCATGTTGGCAGTCTCAGGCCTATACATGCACTCTGGCAGTGCTAATTAAGCACTGCCATCTCCTCTGTACAGAAGAGAGAACAAAAATGCTGCAGAGTGTGTATTAACACTCTGATGCATGTAATCCCAGTATCCTGACATGCGGTCAATGCCTCTGAGGCTACACAGACTGTGATATATAGTCTCAAATAGGTAGGCTGTACAAAAGTAACATAAAGGCATATTTTTAACTGAGTGTTTAATCTCCATTCTTAGCCTAAAACTAAGCATAAAAATTTTCATACAGGTAAGCCTGGGGCAACATTATTATAGATGCATTTTGGGAAACATACTTACAGATGATCCAGTCAAACCTCGTTCACCTCTGGGGCCTTTAGCGCCTGGGCCGCCCTAAATTAAGTATTTGGAAAGAAAATGAATTTTATAGACAGAAAGCAAAAGTGCATAATACTAGTGTGCATTATGAATTCTCCTTAACAAACTCTTATTTGAAGCCCCGAAGCCTTGAAGTGTACAGATCACACTGCCAAAAAGAGTAGTAGAATAAAATATGCATCAGGAGCTAAGGGAAACCACATCAACTTCACCCTTGCCAATTCAGCCCATGAAAAATTATTATTTTGATTTTTGTCTCTGCAGACATAAACTTAAATTTATATTCATCAAAGTCACTGAATACCTCTTTAGTAGACTACCAGACAACCCAACTGGGCTTTAGATTTCTTATGTAGCATTTTTGATAGCTTCGAAGTATGACTACTGGGCTGAATATAGCTCCCTAATATTCAAGGCAATTGACAATAGTATGTCCATTCCATAAATTGCTCTCTCTCCACATAAAAAATAAAGTAATTTATTTCCCTGACAGAGTGAAGAATCTTTCCTTGGAGTGAAATCTTGACTCTATATTTAGGAAAAAGATTTTCACAGTCCATTAAAAATATTTTGTACATGATGTGCAAGAGACTGGGCCAGAGTCTTTCAGCCTATCAAACAATGAGGACCTATTCTCAGTGATCACATTGGAAATACAGGAAAAGATCATACAAACAAGTAGATGTGGTAGGAGCTGATGAAAAGGGGATGGGTTACCATGATGTTATGGACATGTTGATAGAAACTATGTCTCTGACTGACATTTGTTTCACAAAACCACAGAGCAACACAGAACTATTTCCATAAATTTAAAAATCAGAAAATTTGTCTATTGTAAGTAGTTACAGCCAGTAACTTACAGCTGGTCCAGGAGGTCCTGGAGGTCCCACACTATCTTGAGTACAGGTACAAGCATTTGGAAGAGCTGGGCATTTTGCTTCATCTCTCTGAAAATTCAATCACAACTTGTTACTGTCCTTTTAAAGAAAAGTACTCAGTGGCAGCATGCTTTTCTGAAACAATAGCAGAAGATTCTCTGTTATCCGGTTTTCAAGTAAAGCTCACAGTTAAACTGTGGTTTCAAAATGTTTTTACAGGATCTTCTGTATTTTTAGAAAATTTTCTCTGTGAACTATGCAAGGCATTAACAATAGAGGCACAAGCAAAATGTTGTTCTAGTATTTGTATGCATTTGACAATCAGCTTGCCCTGACACAGAATAGGTACTTTTTGAACACCAATCCAAGAATAGACTAAATAAATAAATATATCTATATTTCCCGTTTATAATACCTAGAATTTGAAACATAACTGAAAGACAAACATAACAGATATTTTCATACCATTTCTAACAGGCTCAATTCTAGCATTACAACCTTACTGCCTCAAACACAAAACTCTGAAATGAGGTGTTGTTGACCGGCTGCTCTGACAACTGTGATTTAGAAGTATTGTCAGTACAAGGTTTATTACCAGCCTAATATTAATATTACTAAATTTACTATTAATAACATTTTTCTGGATAGCCTCTGGTTCATTTATACTTACCATAGAAGGGAGATCACAACATCTGTCTCTGCTAGTCCAAACCGGACTGCATACAATGTCAAAATTCTGGATTTCTAACTGTAAAAGAAAGTAATACTCTTTAAAGATCATTAAGTATGTTGTTGAGCATGAAATCTATTGACATTTTCATTGAAAAGTATTCCTCCATTTACTTCTAATGATAGAGAATCCAGAGCAAAAGCATGCAATTACTAGCTGCTCTCCTTATCAAAAGAAAAACGTTCCTGCTCTTGTTTGACTTTACCTGAGTGCAACTTTCAGCTATTAGATTTTTGTTCTTGCAACTCTGCTAGAAGGAAAAGATATAAGGACCAAACTTTTCAGTTAAGTACATTGAGTTTGACAGTAGGGACACTTGAAAGCTTTGGGTGCAACAGTGGTTTCCCAGCAATCTCTAATCTCTAACCTCTTTCCTCAGAAAATTTCAAGGTCTTGTAATAATGAACAGATTCATATTTATTGCTTACTGTTGCTGATCTTCGGTCGCCTTTTAGAAGTTTCCCAAGTATTTCATAGCCATCTGTTGTGACATTGCCAGCCTCCTTAATTGGTTTTTCCAGTATTTCACTGCAGTCAATGTAAATCTTAACATTTGATGAAGTTACAACAATATGGACCTGAAAAAAAAGTTTAACATAATACTTAGGAAATGCACATGGGCACAATTACTTTAACACTTTAATAGTATTTCACTGATTCAATAGTACTGTTTTAAATTTTATTCCTAGTAACCCTGCTTTACTTCCAGCTGGTAGAACAATTCAAACTCTAGGAAAGTCTATGACATTAATAACCTCTTTAGAATGTGTTGAAGGTCAGTAAGATGAATACACAAGCAGAGCTAAGAAATACTAGTTAATGTAATAGTTGATCTACTATTATCTATTTAAAAAGCTTGCCTTAAAAATTGTTTTAAGATGGCATAAAAGTAAAAAATAAAAGAACTTTTGAGAGGAAGTCAATATAAGCATTTCTTGTTCTCTTCTTATGGCTGGGACCACACAAGACGTTTATAAGTCTGGGACTGCCCACTGGCTGATAGACTTCATAGCTCAGAGAGTAGATTGTTTCAGACCCAAAGATACAGAGTTCAGTTTCCACAGATGACTCAACCAGAGGCATTAACTGCATTGAGATACAGGAAGTGACCAGAGAAGCCTGCCCAGAACAAGACAAAATAATGAAAGATGCAAGAGAAAATTTCCACAAGAGAAATCAGGTTATAACAACATACGCCAAAACTAGGGGAAACAGGGAAGAGGAAGAGATTGATTACTGGAAATAGAGGACATTTAGGAGGGAGAAAGGAATGACTGTAATGAAGAGAGAGTACATTTACCAGGAGAAGAGAATGAAGTGCTTAGGGGAAATATAGTAAACCTTAAAACAGAGGAACACACAAAACTTAAGCAAAGATTATCTTTCCAAATATTTATGGTATGTAGGATGAATGTTACAAAAGTGAATTTTCTATGCTTCTGTGAAAATGTAGAAAACATATAGGAGTCTCCGAGAAACAAACTAGGGCCATTTTAGCACATCTAATATGCAGTTGTTGAAAGAGCATCTTCAGGCAACAGAAAGTTTTCAGAGGTTTTGTATACCTTACCTACTGCATTTATTTCCTATACATCATTGTAAAATCTATGTAATTGTTAAAGTATCAACACATTAAGATCAAGAGTAGAGAATCCCTGAAGTATGTATTTATGTTTTAAATCTTCTGTTATCAGAGTACATAACCATACAGAAGCATACTGCTATTTGATGACTGCTTTAAAAATTGGCATAAAGTTGAGAGATTTCCCTAAATGTCCTGAGTCAAAGAGTGCCTGAACAACCTCCTGAGAATTTTTACCTTTTTTTCACTTTAAAATATTTTCCCATGCAGACTCGTCTCCAAGGCATCAGCACAGCTTATCTAAAACTCTTTTAAATTATGTGCTTATGGTTTATATCTCAGTGCTGTGTATACAAGTGGGGCTTTTAATTAAAATTCCCAACAGTGTTTATTGAGCAAATAATTGAAACAAACAAACAAACAAAACAATTGAAAGATAACTGTGTGTGTCCAAAGCATAATTTGGTATTACATTCCAAACTTTCTATAAAACAAAGTAAGTGCCATTCCAAAACTTTAAATTCATTATAATTTGTACATTATATACTCAGTCATTTGATTATATGACTAAATTTTACAGGTTAATTACTGCATCATCCAGTTTAAACTCATCACAGATGTAATTTACTAATTCTGAAAGGTACCTAATAGGCAAGTCCTTCTACTGGAATGTTAAGTATTTGTCAGAATTTAAATAAAATCAAACACATTGCAGAGCAAACATACTTTACATTTTCATTAGCACAAAAAATTTAGGAGAGGTAAATCTATATCAGAATGTTGAATGAGATCAGCTTGAAAAGGTTCAAATAGGAATAACTGCTGAGCATCACCTATCTATCCAAAAAAGCGATCCCAGCAATCAAAAATAAGGGGAGCTCTCCCAAGTCATTGAGTCAGCCAGTTAAACACTGATTTACTGCCAGATCTGAATTCCAGTCTGAATCTCATGGCCTAGGAAATAAATCTAATTAAAGGAGGCATCTGGTGTTTACAGTAAATAAAACATCTCTGTATTCAACCCCGATACATTTTGTTTTCAACAGTTTCTCACACACCAACATAAAGAATCTGTTCTGCTTAGTTCTATTAGACTATTTCATTTATGACATTTTAGGAAAGAAAACATACTTTAATTTTTCTCTCCGGATGCCTTGTAAGATAAAGTTTGATGGTGCTCTGATCTGCTGCTAAGTGAATCACATCAATAAGCCAAGCAAACTAATTTCCCATCTGTATATCAACAGAAAGATATACACTTATTTTCAAATTTCCTCTTGCTAACTACTGAAAAATTGCAAGCTAAAAGGAAGTCTAGTGTGGTAAGAATAAGAACTAGAAGTTATCTGTCTCTCCAAAACATCAGTTATAAATTTAATGACTGTCTCAGGCAGTCAGAATTTTTCCTATGGGACTTGCCAGATTCAACAGCTTTCACCATAGTTATGCTACACAGAGTGTTCAAGTACGCCAAAGTAAATTTCCCTACAGTTAGGTGTAGTTAACTGAATTTCACTGAATGAGCCAGTAAGTCATCAAATGAAAACCACAAAAATGTTTAATATTTTGGAAAACATCTCCTTGCATTGTAAAGATTTGTCATCTCTTTGAAACTGGATGGTAGGAGAAATTGCAAAAGTACCTTTAGAAAGGTGTTAATCTCACTTTCCTTCCTACATCCACCTGAAACTACTGCTCTCCATTATTAGGAGCTAATCAACATGGCTGAGACACAAGGCTTTCCCAGCAGCTGGGCTGGGGAAGCCCATGATGCCATCATTAACAACCTGACTCAGATAGCAATCTCAGTAATCATCTGGAGAGAAGCCAGAGAAGTCAGCTTAGTTTCATGGTGAAAAATCTCAGCTATAGCTCTAAACCAAAGCTCTTCCAGCTACTTTAAATATTATCAAAATCTGAACTTTTAATTCCTTTCTGGGGAAAAAAAAGAAGGGGAATTACACATTGCATTAAATAACTGAGAAATTTTTTCTTAAGAAATAATTTCTTAAAGTTTTAAAGCTTTAAGATAATTTGCAAATCACTGCTACTCATGTTCATTGTTTGGCATCTCAGGGTCACTTTCTCTCCATACGTATTAGTGTATTTAACTATTAAAACATACAAAATTTTGGATTTTTATTTTCCCTGTATTTTTTTTAATTGTTTATTACACCAACAAGTGTAATAAACAATTTTACATAACTGCTAATTTCTAGCAGCTAGCAGAGGTCACAGATTTTTCCCCATTTGCTCTGATAAATGAGTAGAATATCACTGTAAGTGCTGTCAGATAAGTTCGCTCAGCTCTATCACATTTAGAGAAACTATAAGGGAAAATGTGATTCTAAATATAAATACATTAGCGGCAGATATTTAAAACAGACTGCTGGCAGTACAGCACGTGGAGAGCTCCACACCGCTGACCTGAAGAAGTGTCAGCTCTTACAATGATATCTAAAATGAGGCATGCTACATGCTGCCTTGTGTCTAAACAGTACTTTTGGTGATGACTCAACCTTCATAGCAAAACAAGATACATCCTAGCCTTTACTGACAGTTTTTCTCACTCCAGTAGATTCATTTATTTCCTTAAAATTCAGTTGTCCTACTAAGCTATTAGGAAAAAAAAAAAGTCAAGGGCAAAATAAAGGCTGCTTAATGTAGGTATGATCCAAAGCTGCTCATAACTATCAGTTACAGAATCAATGACATAAACATTTCCTCATATATACAAAAATAATCAGGCCTTAAATAAATTCTAAATCAAGAATAATTGGATATAATATAGGACCAGTTTGGGAAGTTATTCTCTGTCAAGTTCTGAGGAAATCAATAGCTCTTATACTACTGTGTGATTTTTGCAATCACCTGTGTTTTAAACAGATAAAGTCACAAAGCACTATAAGGCTGGCACCAGTTATCTTTCCTGGCTTTCAGTCTAGCAAAGCTCAGTTGACAGTTTGGCCTCCAAGATGTGGAAGTTGACAGAGGCAACCCCTTATCAGTATGCTCAAAGGAATGCTAGTAGTGACTAATCATGCAGAAGACAGTATCATAAAGAAAACAAATGCTATACTCAAGCCATATTTAGTCATCAGATGAAAATTAAACTAAAAAGAAGGGAGATAAATGAAAACAAGAGAATGTGCATTTCAGCCAACCAAAAATGTTGCAATTGCAGTTCACTTTCTTGCCCTAAACATATATATTTAACAACACAAGAAAATATTTTAGAATACTTTTAGGTATACATGTAGCCTGAGTCAAACACTTCCTAATGACTAGAGGTAAGGAAGCCTGGCAAGATCAAATTTTCATAATTTGTGCACAAAATCAGAAAAGCAAGCACAAAACTATGACAAGTGAATGCAGATGCAGCAACATGTAAAGATTTTACTAGCCATTTTGTCAATTCAAAAACTGTAAGTTTCATTCTAAACCATAAAGAGATCTTTTATGGGCTAGCTCTCCTTATTGTTGCTTCACCCCAAGACACTCAGTTAACATGACATTGGAATATTTCAGGCCCAGTGTTTCTAAGCAAAAAAGAAGTATCAATTCACATTCATAGTTGCTAAATATATACATACACATGTATTATGTTTGTCCAGCATAAGAATCTTATTCAGTATGCTATTGACCTCCCAGCACTGGTTCCCTGCCTATACCTTCCTCTTCTCTGAATGATTTCAAATCATTACACTCCCATGCAATCTTTTCTCACCACAACTTCCTTTCCTTTTTTCTTCCAGTTTATCTTTTATTCTTCCTCTTTCATTTGGCAGGAACCAGGCTACAATTTCTTCTTCAGATATATCCCTCCACTTACACAATCTTAACAAATTCTTGACAAATCTCTTACATTGGTTCAAAGAAGACCTATAACTTCAGAGACCTTGTTTTACATGATCTGTAGGTCCTTATGTCAACTTCCAGTGCTATCCAAAAACCAGATACAATCACCTGACAGTGACTTCTGCTTTGTTTTCTTCTATTTGAAAGAACAGTACTTGAGAAAGCAACATCATAATTTCGATCAGTTACCTTATGGAAGCTTCCATAAAAGATTTTCTTTACGTCATCATTATCAAAAGTTACAGTTTGAACCTCTCCCCTTGTATCCTTGTTAAAGAATGACAGCACTTTGCTGGCAGCTGCAATAAATAAAAATAACACATTTCATTTCATATGTACTACTGAAACCACCATCCAAAGATGCACTTACAGATAAAATCTAGTTTACCCCTTATTTGGGTAAACACAAATCATAGATGGTCTTAATGACCTGTAAGTACATAGATGTAGTTTACTTCGATTTTAGAGTTAATACCGAAGTTGAAATGTAGTTTAGATTAATTATTCTTAGTTGAACTATAGATGTACAAAGTTTAAAAGAAATCTCTTAAAACCAAAAATGTATAATCCTTTTATCATGTAGACATGCTTTGGGTTTGGAAATATCTGGGGAGAACACATGCAAAGTAACATAACATGTAACTTCTCTATGCAATAAGTATAATCATCCTTACGATCAAGCACAACTCCAACTTGTGGTTTGTAATCTCTGTCTGTAATCTGCCAAATTGCAAAAGGCTCATTGGGGGATTCAGGCAGAAGACGGAATAACAGAATAATAGTGTATGCCTGTGGCAATCCCTCCGGGTGAATCTCCCTGTTAAGACAATATAAAGACATTTTTTCACATGGAAACATATGAGGAAAGTAAGATCATCATCATTTGCTCTTTTTCAAAGAAAAGACACAAGAGTAACAGGAAAACCACAGCGCTTAGTGGAACAGAGCATTTTAACTACTCTCTCAAATAGAAAACACCACCATGATATAAAAACACTGCGATTTGTTAAGATGAACTCACAGCCTGTCTTCAGTTGGTCCCAGCACCATGGTTAGAGAGGATGCCAGACTATGACCAAGAACTCCTGGGTATGTATTCTTGTGGCAAAATTCTGTATAAACTACACATGATTTAAATTCCTTGATGATAAGTACAAAAAAAAAAAGACTGCAGCTTAATTTTTTTTTCCATCTGGCCTGCTTCAGTCAGGCAACAACATTTAATTATTGCTGCCCTTCAGGCACAGATACAGTGACAGAGATATTTAATGTCTTCTCTGCAACTGGTGATGCATTTGGGCTCCAGCTCATTCTTTAGTGGCTCAGGTTTAAATTTGTGATATTTGGACTGTTAGACATTAAAAAAGCAGAGAGCCAAAAGTAAATGAATACATGCATGAAATGGCCTCCAGAACTTTCTGTACAGGAAAGGAGGGAATGCAGAAAGGGAACTGGAAGAAAGAAGATGACTACTGTTTCTCCTTAACCATTATAATGGAGCTCAGAAGGAGAGTTAGTCACATGAACATAAACATAAAAACCTTAAAATGAAGAGAGGAGCTGCTTTGTATGTTAGAAAAAACTTATGAACCTATACAATTATGAACACTGCAATAAAAACCGTATCACTAAGTCAACAACATCACACAGGACAGTGCAGGGATGCAAATATTAAAGTAGATATAGCAACACGATTTAAAACTTGGATAACAAGTTATTTCAGATATGGAAAAAGCTATGCCACTAGGATCAGTATGCGTTTATTGCTTTGCTGCTCAGTCTAGAGTTTTATTTTCTGGATTCTCATGAAAAATAAGTCCCCAGAATACTCTGGCAAGGCTATTCCACCTCTTTAGCAGACATTAGATTATGTATCACAACATTTCTAAAAAAATGAAATAAGTAGAAAGCCTATCTTTTTATTGTCTTTTCATCAATTTATCCTGATAAATGCAATATCTAGCAATGCAAGAGAGTTGCAAAACTGGGATTATCTATATTTCCCTAGACTGGAAAAATCCAGGCTGTCAGAGAACTATCATCCCCACAGGTATTAACAGCATGCCAATGAATTTCAAAATCAAGTCCTCCACTTTTAAAGCTGTGATCTCAGAAGGCTGGCAAAAAGAAACTATTTCTCCCTAAATCTCAGCTTCTGTGTTTGTGATCTGATCTTTACCCAGTCTGGCAGGATTGCAGAAGATTTCAAAGACTTCTATGAAAAGAAAACTAAATTTCCTTAAATTTAATAGGAACAATGGGCTATTTTTAGGCATCTCCTCTGAACCAGAATAACCGTTTTTGAAACTTACTTAAATAGATGAGAGAGAAACAAATGTAAAAA
>VYXC01012079.1:436824-528147 GCA_013397175.1 Platysteira castanea | reverse complement strand
AAAAAAAAAAAAAACTGAGAGAAAGGTACTGTTCCACTTTTCGTAAAACTAACTGCTAAGTCTTGTTTTCCTTTGGGAAAAAATGTTGGCAAGAATGACCAACTATTACCCATCCATAACCAAGCTCTAAGACCACAGGCCCTTGAAAACTCTGCTCCATTTGCCAAATAAGGCAAGTCAAGGAGAGGAGAAACTACCCTAGGTCAATGGCATCAATGTGCTGCCTACTGCAGTAAGAATGATGCTTCTGAAAAAGGTGATGCTAATCCCTCCACACTGAAAACATTTCTGTCCAGCAGTGGGGAATTCATTGTACTAAGGAGGCTGTTGTTCAACTGCCTAAGTATAAACTGTGGATTATATGCAACTTGAATGGTTAAGAAGCATAATCTCAAAGAAAAATAAGGAATTAGATTAATAGTGAACTGTGATTGCAATAGAAGGAATAGATTAGCATTTAATGAAAACAATGATAGATGTTCTTCAGAGTGTATTTCTTGAAGCTAAGTAAAAAGAACCTTAAATTAATGCATCTTCCATAAGACACAAATGCTATCTATAAACTCTGTTAATCCATCATCTGGTCACACTAAATACAAGTCTTGAGGTTTACTTACCGTATTGGCTGGCTGACGAAGGCATTTTTGTGGAGTCTGTATGCTACATAGCTTGGGAAAGAGCCTGATTCCAGTGAAACTCCTTGTACAGAAGCAAAATGCTTCTCTGTTAGATTGTATGATTCCAGCATCTTGAAACCTTTAAGTCCAAAGAGAAAATAAAACACAGAAACACTGTAGAGCTGTAAAAGACACAAATGAACCTATGCCAAAACATTAGAGGGTTACTTACCAGGTGAAGTGTATCCCTCCAAGTAAATAAGGGGACAAGCTGAAAGACATGAAACAACACATAATTCAAAACTACTAAGCCTAACAAGATATGAACATATGTATACTTCAGAAAGTTTTATTACCAAGACAGCAGTGCTATTATTAATTATGAGACAATTTTTGTTACATTTTTCATACTGTGCCCTGAGCTGTGGTAGATGTAATGTCAAAATCTTTACTCATCACTTTTAGTAGGGTATTTCTACCCTGACAAATTGTACGGAATAACAAATGAACCCCAAATATTTCAAGAGAATAATTCATAAGAAGAAAGGAGGACAATGACACAGTCTTTCCATGAATATTTAAGGCATGAGTCAAGCTGCATAATAGCCGTCAGATTCACAAGAAATAACTGCATATTTATGTGGCTCCTCAGGAGCCAGCAGATGAGGCAGTTCGGGAACACGCAGTTGCACATGACAGGCCTGAGAATTTCTTACTTTTGCCATAGAAGGATTTCACTTGAGTAAACAACTGAGCTTTATTTAGATAAATTTAAAACAGCATCACACACTATAGCTGTCCAGCTTTAGCACCCCTGTTCCAGTGGTAAATAAGAGATCTGTTGTGCCCTGCAGGTCACATGAGGCATCATTCTACTTCTTAATGTTGTCAGTGACTGCTACTCTTTCCTTGTTATACTAGTACTTTTGAAATGCGAGATGAGATCACATAAAATACAATACTCACTTCAAAATTTTAAAAAGTAACTTGCTCCCTTAAACTAGATTCAGTTATTATGAAATCTAACTTTTTAATATGAACATGTCTTCTGATGTACCTTAAATAAGATGGCAACTTGTATTGGGTTTGTGTGGCAAGGTTTTGGTAATGGGGGAGCCTCAAGGGTGATTTCTGTGAGAAGCTGCCAGAAGCTTCCACTGTGTCCAACAGAGCCAGTTCCATCTGGTTCCAAAACAAACCCACCGCTGAGCCAAGCGGCAAGGCTGAGCCCAAGCCAATAGCCCAGCAGCAAGGGTGGTAGTGACCAGGGGATAACCGATTTAACAGTGGGCGGTGGCTGGGCTTGAGGGTTGTGTGTGTTGGAATGACACAACAACCTGCAGGCACCAGAGCAGAGATTCCACTGGTCTTACCTGTGGTGAAGATTATTGTGAGGCAGGCTGCAACCCTGCAGCCTGTGGAAGTCCACAGAGGAGCAGATATCCACCTGCAGCCCCTGGAGGACCCTATGGCAGAGCAGGCGAATGTCTGAAGGAGGCTGTGATGCTGTGGGAAGCCCAAACTGGACCAGGTTCCTGGTAGGACCCATGGCACCATGGAGGGAGGAGCCCACGCCAGAACAGGTTTGCTGGCAGGACTTGTGGCCGCGTGAGAGATCCACAATGGAGCAGCCTGTGCCTGAAGGACTGCACCATGTAGAAGGGAGCTAATGAGGTTCAACAAGGGCAAGTGTAGGGTGCTGCACAGGGACAGGAATTACCCAAGTTCAGGTTGGGGGCTGACCTAACTAGAGAGCAGTTCTGCTGAGAAGGATATGGGAGCTTTGGTGGATAACAGGTTGACTATGAGCTGGCAGTGCTCCTGCAGCCAGGGAGGCCAACAGGATCCTGGGGTGCACCAGGAAGAGTGGCCAGAAGGTCGAGGGAAGTGATCCTGCCCCTCTGCTTGGCCCTAGTGAGGGCACATCTGGAGTACCGTGTCCAGTTCTGGGCTCCTCAGTACAAGAAAGACTAGGAGTTACTGGAAAGGTTCCAGCAGCAGAGCATGAAGATGAGGGGTCTGGAGCAGCTCTCTTATGAGGAGAGGCTGAGGAAGGCAAATCTGTTTAGTCTAGAGAAGACTGAGAGGGGATGTCATTAACACATATAAATATCGCAAAGGTGCGTGTCAAGAGGATGATGCCAGACTCTTTTCAGGAGGGCTCAGCAACAGAAAAAGGAGCAAAGGCCATAAACTAAAACACAAGAAGCTTCACCTCAATATGAGGAAGAACAACTTTATATTGAGGGTGGCAGAGCACTGGAACAGGCTGCCCGTGTAGGTTGTGGAGCCTCCCTCTCCGAAGAAATTCAAAACCCACCTGGATGTGTTCCTGTCTAACCTGCTCTAGGGGCGTTGGACTGCATGATCTCCTGAGGTCCCTTCCAACCCTAACAAGGTGATTCTGTGATCCACACTGCAGCAGTTCATGAAGAACTGCAGCTCATGGGAAGGACCCATGTTGAGAAGTTTGTGGAGGACTGTCTACCACTGGACCAGGGGAAGAATTTGAAGACTACTGCCCCTGGGGAGGAAGAAGCAGCAGAGACAACATGTGATGAACTGACCACAGCCCTCATTCTCTGTACCCCTATGGTGCCCAGGGTGAGGAGACAGAGGAAATTGGGAGTAAAGCTAATTCCAGGAAGAAGGAAGGGGCAGGGGGAAGGTTTTTAATACTTGATTTTATTTCTCCATATCCTACTCTGATTTCATTGACATTAAATAGTTTTTTTCCACATTGAGTCTGTTTTGCCCGTGACAGGAACTGCTCAGTGATTTCTCCCTGCCTTTATCTCAATCCATGAGCTTTTTGTTGTATTTTCTCTTCCCTGTTCAGCTGAGAAGGCAAGTGATAGAGCAGCTTTGGTGGGCATTCAGCATCCAGCCAAGGTCAGCCCACCATTCACTTGTAGCAGTATATAAGCAAACATGTTAATTTGGGAAAAGGGAAACCAATGTCTTCTACTCACTTGAGGTAGCTGTCTCACACACAAAGGTGACGAGGTTGTCTTGAATCTTTTCGAAGGCGTCAAAGTCATCAACAATAAATACATGACGCTCACTGGGCTTGCTGGCAATCTTGGCAAGTTCATTGTAATCTACATCAGCCACACCAACCACAAAGACACTGAAGCCTGTAAAAATAACACTTGTTACTTGAAATGTAGGAAACATACATTAACGTTTTTCCTGTCAATATTGCACAAACCACTGACTTGTGAGGATCTACCTATGAGCACACATTCTGGATCTCTTTTCACTCTGTCAAAGCTCAGAACATTTTAGACTGGTTTTCGTATCTTTCTTTCAAAACTTTCTCCTCTTTCATTGTTTTTTGGGGCATTATCCAATCTCATGCAGCCCTGGCTACATAGTTCCCTCACTCTTTAATACAAAATGTACAATTCTCTCAACTCTACAGTATCTTAAATCTGTTCTGTGGCCAAAACCTGTACAGACCATTAGTTATCCAGTTGTATATCTGTTCCCATCTCTGGCATTTCATGCCTCTCAATTTCTCTTTCTCTTTCTCAGAGTAGTATTTACCTCACCAACTTCTACTTTCCAAGTTAAGTTGTCTAGTTTTTCTCTATAATTACCAGATAGACATGGGCATATTCAGAAAGACCTCCCTAACATGCTGACTTCAGGATAGGAAAAGTCATTGTCAATAGATGCCTATCTGTTGCTCTCTTCACCAGACATAAAAGGACCCTACACGACGACCTGAAGACATCTGACAACTAAATGTCCAGTCCAAGTCAAATGAAAAGAACCACACCCTAGAAGTCAATCATATTACCAGGTGTAAATTTCATGGAAGAAAAACTGTACAGACATTGGAAAAGCCAGTTGGAGGCTGAAACCAGAATTCACATTTATTCCAAATGATAAAAGTATCTTTTTTTTTTTTTTTTAAGGTAATTATTCCCCTGTAGCCAGTTCTGGTGAAACTTTGGCTGAAATACTCTGTCCAGCTTTAAGCATGCTTTGATATGTGTAGAAAACAAAGAAACTAGAGAGGAAACTAAAAATGGTAAGAGGTTTCGAAAACACGATCAACATGAGATTGAAGGAAATAGGTTTGTTTAGTCTAGAAAAGAGAAGACAGAAAGAGGAGGTGACAACTGGTTTTGAATACAAAGGCCCATTACAGTGGACAGTGATCAACTTCTTTCCTGGGTAACTAGGTAAATGAAGACAACAATCTCACCAGCATGAAGACTTAGGTGCAATGCAAGACAAATGTTTCCTACTAGTAATTAGGCACTGAAGCATATTGTTCAAGGAGACTGAGAGACTATCTAGACAGAGCTAGCTCTTTCAGATTACAGAGACAGAGAAGATGACCGCTTGTGGTTTACACGCATGTGATTCCCATAAGGAGGTACAACATCTCCCTGCTTAGAGATCAGGACTAGGTGGTTCATGAACTGAAACACAAAATGCCGAGTGCTGGGACAGGAACAGATTACTACACTCACATAAGCCACAATCATCAAATCTGATGAGGAAGTGCAGTGCTTCTTAGTTCAAAAGGCAATAAAGGAGGCCATTCAGACCCTGCTCCTTCAAAAACAGTTACTTTAAGTGGAGATCCACTGGTTTATATCAGATAAAACATAAACCTCAGCAAACCAGGCTCATTAAAGCATAAGCACTAGTACAGAATACACTTCCCAGTGATCCCTGGGGTCGACACACTGAAAAGAGAAAGAAGTAACCAAATGCCACATCTTTGAAATTATATGCATGAGGAATTACTTGAAATCTTTTGGGAAGCCACATCCTTCCCCAGAGAGAAGGCTTAAGAAAGAAAATGTAAGTCTAGGTCCAGTGAGCGCAAATTATTTGAATAGTTTTAAGGTTTTCCCAAATACTCAGAATACATTTCCGAGTCCATAAAGGATGAGTAAATGACTCCCAGATAATTGAAGCAATACAGAAATGAAATAGCCAGGCGCTGTGAATTGCTTACCAGAGTGCTGTATGACCGTTGCTGCTTTCCTCACCTCATCCTGAGACCGACCATCTGTGACAACAACAAGTACCTTGGGAACACCTCGCCTCATGCCACTCTCCCAAGTCAAAACCTTTTCTTTGATAAATGTTAGGGCTTTGCCTGCAAAGTGTACAATAAACAAGGAATCATCCATATTATCCACAAGAGAAGAATTCTTTTACTTCCTAAGGGCAACAGTCACAGAGCTAAAATGCAACATAAAAACCTACTTCTTCAGCCATGTATTAAGATAATTATGCAGGTTCCGAAAATATTTTCTCTTAAAGAAATATAATTACAGCCCAGAATTACCTGTCCTTGTGTTTCCTCCTCTGTACTGAATATTTTGAAGAGCTCCCAGTGCCTGGGCTTTGTCATCAAATGTATTCAGTTTAAATTCAGATTTTGCCTCATCACTGTACTGCACAAACGAAACCTGAAATGGAATATAACACAGTGTTCAGTCTCATACCTCCACATTCAGAACTCTCTCTATTGAAATATGTAATTTTGTGTATTAAGTCTTAAATAATCAAAAATTCTTTTTTCAAATATGTCTAATTATGCACACACACATATTTTTATACATAGTCATCACAGCAATGTGCACACAACTTTCTTCTCTTTCCTTTTTTCCTTTTTTCTTTCTTTCCCTTCTGTGTATAAAATGTAATATGACCTTAAATGCGTATGATCAAATTCTTGCTGTTATTATGGTGAGGTATATCTGCCTAGTCTCTACTGAGCAGATGTACGGTATCTACTAAATTTCTTCCAGCTGTTTTTTTAGGAATAAAGAAGAATTTGTCAATAGAATGTCAATGAAGTTGGATACATACATAAGTGTATACTCTCTTGCCTTAAATACTGAAATATAATCACTGAATATTGATTCCTAAATAATCTTTAATTTCTTTTTATTTTGCTACTTTTAATATTCTTTAAAATTGCTATATTATAGCATACTATTTTAATGCTGAATAGAAATGTTTCTGTATGTATATACTTACATTTGTTGTGGTAAATTCCCCTTTTTAAATTATTAATTTTCAATTAATTTTCAAAACCTTAGATTGTTGCATCTCAAGAGGTATGTGACTCCATTATTCTACTAAATATTAGTGTTTATGTGTGTCTGTCACCTATGTTGTCTTCTCTGTTTCCAGGCTAGGGACCCATATATATTAGCAAGATAAAAAATATGAAACAAAAAACGAATGGAAAAGAAAACTACCCAGTACAGATTAGAGCTAAGAATGATAGAGTGACTGAGACAGAGTGAATATAAGGAGTATCTTTTCCTTTAAAGCCTAGAGAGTTAAAGACAGGGAATCAAATTACTAAAAATATGTCTAGAGGATGAAAAGCAGACCTTTAACAATGTAAATATCCTATCAGCCTTCTAACCAAAGAAAATGCATTGCACCTGCAGCTTTCTGCAACACTCCAGAAACACCTTGTAAGAAACTCTCTCAGACCTCACATCATTCATTTCATCTAGTGAAAGAGAAACAGTTATGGGAACCTAGACTGATTTCATCCAGCTTCCTACAAGTAGAAGAAAACTGACAATGCTGCAATGCTTACAGTAAGAAGCCTGACAGGAAGTTACTTTGACCTAACTATGATCAGCCCGCACTCCTGAAAGTCTATTCCGCATTAGCTATTACTGTTTACTCTCTCAAAATGCACTAATTCATTAAAAAGACCTTTTCACACTTTTACTATGGCCACTGTGGAGCGAACCCACGTTATCACAGCATGAAAAGACTTCTGCAAGCACCTTTTTCAAAGAGATTCTGCTATTTAGTGCAGTTGGATTCTAGGGAGCTCAGCAATGGCAAGCCCGCTGGACCCTGCATGCACAAGACTCACTTTTTACACTGAGAAAATAAAACTTAACCCTCAGTCAAAAGTCAGAATGTCCCTAAAACAGATTTCTTATATGACAGAGACAAAACCTAGGCTATAAAAACTAAGCAGTGTGCCAGTTGTTGATGCCTTACACAAAAATATAAAATTGACCATACATGGCCCAGTTTCACTACCTGGAGGATTTGCATACACTGTAACTTTTGTATTTCAGAATATTAACATCTCAGAATAGACTGGATTTCCCTTGTATTTATAAAATGGCAAATATATTTAATAAATAATAGGCATGCACACCCATATACAAGTGTTGTACAACAATCTAATACAAAAAAATGACAGCATTCTGAAAGAAAGTAGTAATTTAGCTTCATCTTCAATTTCCCTCCAAAATGTGCCCAATGGGAATAACAAACCTACCTGGATTCCAGCAGGATTGATTAAATCAAAGGCTCCTACTGTACTAAAAACAAATTTCACTACTTTGTTGAAATTATCATCACCAATACTCCAGGATGCATCAGTCAAGAATACTATGTCTGCTTTGGCACCTCTGCATACTGAAAGTCCAAGAAAAGGAACCCTTAAAATACATCAACCATATAACCATGAAATAAATATTGTTTCAAAATTTGAAAGTTCAAGAATGACAAATATTCAGCAAATGTCTACTACCACACAGTCAACCTGGCAGATGATTAATGCTCTACACAAAAACATTTATTAAAATATATCAAAGAAAATTTCAAGAAATGTGAAAGAGATCAAGAATAAAATGTAAATATTTTTAATTACTTTTTTTTCTGATCAGCTACCATAAAACATAAATTGTCTGCTGAGAGCAGATAATCTCACAGACTTTCTGCAGAGCTATAGAATATCAATAATTTTTTTCCCCCAAAGTTTGCATCTTGCTGTTCTAAACCAGGAAATGCTGAAGCTCTAGAACAAAAGGATGGCATTAGAAAAGGTCTTGATCTTCATTTCCCTAAAATGCTGTGCTAGTTTTAAATCCACTTAAAGTTATGCAAATGGAGGTAAACTATGAAGTAGTACAGCAACTATATAAAATTTTTGAGTAATTCTAAAAATAAACATACCATCCCGAGCTGGAGGGATTGTGGGAGGTGGAGGAGGTGTAGGTGGGGGAGTTGGTGCCTCTGTAGGTTTGAGGACTGAAAAGAAACAATAATTTTATTCTACAGCTGAAACAAGACAAATTCTGTAGCTAAAACTTAAAGTTCACAGTATCTATTACCTACCTGTATGCTCCCTCATAGAGACTGGAGGGCCCTCGAGGTTAGGGGTCTGAACAAAGACAGTGGCATTGTATTCCGTGTCTGGTGAGAGGCCAGTAAAACAGTGGCTCGTTTCTGACCCACGTATTGTGATTTCCTGTCCTCTGGAACCTGTCAAAAAAAAACCCAACGGAAAGAAAGTTAGAACCTATTACTTCCCTTCTAATATATGTATACGTAAGCATAGAAATGAAGAAACATCTCGAGAGGAGGTTAGAGCCAATGGGACATCAGCCCTATTCTTGTCCCACAACAGCCTTTCTAGACCAAAATTTTGTGATGATTATGAACCCTGGAGCATGCTGGAAAGTACAATCGCAGCCTCAATCGAAACCAGGCAACTGGTAGATGTGGGTTCACTTGACAATAAGTAGCACTTCCTCTTTGCAGCTTTTTCACCGCTCAAGAAAAGCAGGTTATGTTCAGAGCTCCACCAATGCATCATTATGGTTGGTGCACACCACCAACCCAGATAAGTGGTACTGTCACTGACATAAGACAATTATGGTTCCAGAAAATGCAAAAAACAGAACGCACTTACCATCTGTTGGGTTTAGCTTCAGTCTGTAGGAAGTCGCTGACCGATGAGGTGACCACCGGATACAGAAAGTATCCCAACCCACTTTGTAACTTGTTAGGTCAGTGACATTCAAATATACTGTGAAAAGAGAAAGAGATAAATTATTCTCTGGAAAATAGCATGTAAGAGGTAAAGCACACCAAAATGAAAATTATATTAGCAGTGCTGGTCTGGAACTTGATTTTTAAAAATATTTGGAGAAAGAAAGAGCAGTTCTAGTCAAATCTCTTTATTTTACACCCTACAGATCCCCACCTAGCTATTTACAAAGGCCCCAAATCCCATATTGGGAAACAGCTCATTTTATGAGTTTTCACATGAAGTTGATTTCTTTACAAAATAAGAAACTTCCAAAAATGAAAATCTGACTCATATATATGACAGTATGAAAAGAATTTACTGAGTCAGGATGCTTGATTCATCATAGCTGAAGAAATTTTTAGAAGTTTCTTAGCTGAGGCCATCATCAAAACCACTGGACATTCGTATGGCGTAAAGGCAGAGTATCAAAAAGCCTAGACCTGCTTAGTAAAATGGTTAGATTCTGTAGTAGCCTGGAGAGAGTTAAAGATTGACTCCAACTACAGCTTAAAAAAATGTTAGGAAGTAGACTAGAAAATTTTATTTCATCAAGTCATCACTTAAAAATATATTTTCTTTACTGTTTCCAAGACTAGTGTTTTTAAGATCTACATCATGGACAGATGACAAGTATTCTCCATGAGAGGATGCACAGGCTTCCCAGCAACCAGCCACCAAAACCCTCCCTTAATGAGTGTTATCTCAGGCCAGCATATGTATCTAGCAGGACTACAAAGAAATCATTCTGACTTACATGTAGTGCCCTGATCTGTCAAAGGTATACTCATTCCAGAATCATACTGGGCATACACATTCACATCATAAGTAGTACTGGGAGACAGATTATGCAAAGTGTAGGAAGTCACTTCGCCCACAAAAAACTCCCTGGGCTCATTTGAACCTGGTATTGAAAGGAAGCATTAAGAACACAGAAACAAGAAGAATCACGATTACATGAGCTACAAAACTGTTCCGTCTCTTACACATAAGTAAAAATTAACCTCATTTTTTTCTAAAGCAAAGCATATTGATTTCTTAAATCTTAGCATATTACAATGTTGGAAACAGAGCATACTCAGTTTTACAAACTATTGTGAAATGTTTGTGTTCAGCTTCTAGAAAGGTATGTATATTGTTTAAAGGCCCCATAAAACAAAGGTTCTGCGGGACATTAGTACCCAAATACCTGTCCTATACTCATCTCATATACACCAGTTCATAGCCTTAGAAGGACAAGAGGCATTAAAGAGGTGGAAAACAAATCAGGTCACTGCATAAAGTTTTAACTATACAATTCAATCCCTGTGAATGTATGAAACTGCGTTTGATAGTTTGTGTTTATTATGGAATACTGATCATAAGACTAGAGTTTTCATGAAAATTGGTAAACAAAGGAAATAAATAGATCCTTTAACACAAAAATGTCATGATAGATATGATTTCTACTCTGGTCTGCCATTAGCTACTCACCGCTCTGAAAGTGGTATACTCAGAATGAATAAGTTTTCTTACCCACAGGTTTGTATACAATTTTATAGCCAAGAACAGGAGATGGTGAAGGATCCCAGGAAACTCTGAAACGTGTATACCATTCATCAGTTATATACATATTTTGAGGAGGAAGCAGGCCAACTAAAAAGAAAGAAAGAAAACCATTCTAATTAGGCTAGTAATTGTTTTTCAATCATTACAAATGCAAATTGTTACTCTGCAAGGTAACAATCACATCAAGCACTTAATTAACTTAATGAAACCTTAACAATGTTGAAGTGCTCAAGGAATATGTCTTAAACATAAAAAAGAATAAACAATATGAAAACTATAATTACCAGTTCTGCCATTTCCAGTCAGTTGTCCACCATCTCCGTCTTCGTACACAGCAACAACAGTAATTTTATATGGCGTATCTGACTGTAGAGGTTGTAGTATCACATTATTCCTTATCCCAGGAACTGTTGTCTAGAACACAAAAGAAACAGAGGTAAACACACTCACAGTCTTGTAACCGATCAGTAATGACAGCAGCTAGAAACAAAAATTTGCTGTGACATTTGGCACACTTTTTTTTATGTCCATCATGGAAAAAGTCATTCAGGATACCTTATGGGTTATAGCCTATCAACAGTTATCAGTATTTGTTATTTTGAATTACAAAACACTGGGGCCATCACAAAAACATAAATCAAATTGACTCTTCAGTTCCAACCCTCACATCAGACTGAGATGCTGCAGTTCTCCACCAAGATTTCAGTACTCTTCCCTCATAGAAAGGTAAAAGTCATAATGATGTGCTTGTTTTCTTAGCAGAAACAGGTTAGTCTGAGAAGAAAGCGCTAAATATATTGACATATAAAAATGTCCCTATTTATGCATCCCTCAGTCTCCTCAACTTCCTTATGCAGCCATGCACTATTGCTCCCTTGTAATAAAAATGTAGGTATAATCGCAAAAGTGATCCTGCTCCATAAGGAAGACATAAAGCACTGAAACTATGGGAAGTAATTTGAGATATCTATCTGAAAAGCACAGTCAACATTTGCTATGAATACTTGATGAAAATTTTCAGTTGTTTGAGACTTGCTGTTTATATGGATTGTCCAATCTTTTCTGCAAAGATATGTGTGAAGACAAATATCTGTGTCCTGATTAAGAAGTCCAGTAGGGAATTTTCAAACACTGAACTTTCAGCATGTGCTATACAGTCATATAAATGCAATGATAGCATTTAAATAGCGCTCTATACGTGTCATTTTGGCTGGTGGCAGTTGGCAAGAATTCTGCCATTGACCTCCATAGGATCTGAGCTCAGCTTTGCTAGAAATACTCCGTGAATTTTACAAGCTTCAGAATAACTTGTGCTAGTATTAAGATGCAGGAAATGAAACACACTTAGAATTCATACTGAAACATAGAACAGCAAGTTAGATGCTGAATCAAAGTTACCATTTTTGTCTTATTAGACTCTGCCAACTCTCTTCAATTTATAAAATGCAGACTCATATTTATTCTGTATCTTAGCACACTGACTTGGTAACGAATAGAGTATGAAGTAATAGATGGCTATTAATGTATCACATTTGAACAGAATGCCAGGCAGCAGATTCTGTTCAGAATCTTCCGATTAATGTGCGACTCATGTATTTAACATTATTTTACACACGTATTTGTTCATTAAACCATATATTTTCTGCAGCTTCATGAAAAAAATAAAAACCTGTTTTATACAAACCACGGCTTCTTCACACTGACAACAATGACCAGAGAACCCACAGAGCCTGCAAAGTGTACTGCATGTAGAACAGGTGCCTTGGTTTTTCTGTAGCTTAAAGAATTGGCTGAGAACACCTCAGTGCTTACTAAGGAATTACAGAACTTACATATTCATCGATAGGGTCTCCCACAGTGGGTGAATAAATGATTCTGTACTGCTGGACTGGCCCATCAGCATGGTCCCATTGTACAGAAAGGCTGTTTGTAGTCTCATCAAATACTCTCACATTCCTTGGACCACTGCGAGGCACTAAAGAATGAAAATACAGAAGGTTGTATGGGGCATGATACCTCTAGTTCAGTGTCACCCTCATCAATTCAAATGTTGGCCTGGAGTCAAAGTCAAGGGCCCTTCTTGAAACCCTGAATAAATAATTATACATAGGGAGAATAAGTCAATGATAATACGGCAGTGCCTGAAGGTCTTAAACAGAAAGAGAGCCCAACTGGAGCAGTATGGAAGGGAGAGAACATCCAGATGTGCAAAATGAGCATCTACATGCATTCTGCTTCTCAAACTCCTGCAGAGAAGTATACCTATAGCCTGTCCCATCTTCAAGTTTTAGATGAATATGGGGATTTCACAGGGATAACATAGAAGAAGCAAAATTATTGCTGTTGACAGGTTCTGTACATGTTATTTCTAGTATGAATTTTAAAGAAGCTAAGCATAAGCCAACCAAGATCCTATGAGCTAAGTTGTAACAAGGAGATTTTGGTTTTTAGGCATCTGCAGCAAAAATCCAAACATCTGGGGAGGCCAATGCATACAATTACCATGTCAGACACAGAACATAAAGCACTTTTTTCCCTGTTGACAACTAATTCTACCAATCTTAATATGCTATTTTTTTTTTTACAAAAGACAAATTGTTATTTGCCTGTAATTTGATTTTGAGCACAGCCTTTAAACTCTACCACATTCAAATTAAGCTTATTTCCCAACTGAAAATTACATTGCTAATTATTCAAGTACCACAACTGACAGACAGCATAGCAAAAGTTTCCTGCCACAGAGGCCTATAATTGCTGCAGCCATCATTCAGATGCATTAATTCAGAGCTGCACTAAATGGCTTACATTATTTGTAATCATAACCAATTTAATAATTTCTTCACACACCAATTTTGACATATATTTCACAACACAAGTACTGACTGCCTCTTACATGTTCTTCCCTGTGCTTGGCTTGGATTTCCCTCTCCATCTGCATACAGAGCTATAACATTTATTGAGTAAGCAGTGTCAGGAGTCAAGCGTTCCAGAATCACATCGCGAGTGTTGCCTGGTACTACAATCTAAAACAGAAAAAAAAAAGCATCTATATAAATAAAGTTTCAGCTTATACTATCTCTTTTTAGAAAACAATTTGAACGAAATCTAGAAAAACTGCGAACATGACCATGTGGCACACTGTCCAAGAAAAGTAACACTAATTTAAAATAAACAAGCAATATTGATAAAAATTCAATAGCAGGTGAAAAAAAACCCCAACAGTATAAGGAGCTCTCACCCTGCAAATAGAATTTTTATTTTTTACATTTTACATTAAAATAGTTCAGAAAAAAGAGAAACATTCATGAACCGAAACTAAAAAAGTAAATTCTGTCACAGTTTACTAACATATAAAGGACATAAAAAGTCCTTACAATTCCTTATGTAAAAACATGTACATCTTCGTGTACAATATGAGTGTACATTTTGTGTGAGTACATTCATGGTTGAAGCTTTAAAACTGCACTTAATCCTATACAAATCCAAGAACTCTTACTTCACATTCATAGGGCACTTTTTTACCCATATCCAGACTTCACTGCTCACCAACCCCCACTAAACAGTAATGATTTGGGGTAAGCAGATGGTTTAGTGGTAAAATCACATAAATCTGGCATCTGGTTTCATAATTACACAACTCCTAATAAATATTTGTTGTTTCCTACTCTCTAAAAAAAGTTAAATTTAATTCATCTTTACCTGCAGTATGATAAAGGATACTCAACCCTCAATATAGAGTTTTAAATAGGAGAGTCTTCTTTCTCATTTTTTTCATTTCACCAAATTCAACCTTTATTAACAATGGACTAGACTCCTATAAACACTGTTCTTTCAGTAGAGACTCTCCTGGGCAGACAGTTGGCCTGAGTTTACTATTATTTTTTACACTTATTGAGGGAAGCAATATTCTCTACACACATTTGACTAACAGTACAAAAGCTAAATTACTTACAGATTCTGATGGCCTTGGGCCAGACAGTGGAGCATAATTAATTCTATATTGCTGTACTGGACCTGGAGCAGGTTCCCATCGGACATTCATGCTGTTTGGTGTGGGATTGTAAACGTGAATGTTTCTTGGTGTTCCTCTCTCCACTAGATCAAGGATAAGTTAAATTAAGTTTTACAAAGTTGCGTGTGTAAGTTATATTTCTACTTGAATTTACAACAGTGCCCAAGAGAAGCTGAAAAGCACCTCAGCCCAAGATAAACACATTACTTTTGTTAGCCCAAAATTTACAAAGCTAAGAATCTCCATATTTAGTCTTTCCAGATTTCCATACCAGGCAGCAAACTACATTTGTGCTGCAAATTGAAAGTATGATCATAACACTTTGTTATCCTATTGTTGATCAGGTATGTATGAAAAATCACAAACTACATATTTTGGGTCAAGTTGACATTAGCAGCTCAAACTTCCTAGAAAATTTTAAGTACATTGGTGTAGATATTACCATGGATTAACCCCAATATTTGCTGTTTGTTCACCAGTATTGCTACTAGCACTACAATTAAAATTTTACTATTCTGTGAAGTAAACATTAAATGTGCTGCACAAGTTTGCAGCTGAGCTTGCCTGAGATAAGTGGACTGAAAGTCTCCACATGAATAAGCAAAGGAAACAGAATAATTACAGAGCTGCAACAATAACCAAGAAGGTAAGCAGAGTTTTTGGCATTTATGTTTTATCTTTGGGGAAAATAAACTTCCACTTCTGATGTAAAGTCAATTTCTAACGATCTAAAGCCATTCATAAAAAGATCCTACCATTTTCTTGGAAAGGACTATTTTACTTACAAGTGCGTCCAGTGTCAGACGTACGTCCACCATCTCCCTCTGGGAAAACTGGAACCACAGTTACAGTGTAAGGTGTGTTGGGTTCAAGAGTCCTCAGGATGACATAGTTTGTATTTCCTGGTACTGTGGTCTACAAATTTAAAAAGAAAGGAAGGGTCAAGAAACTTACAAGAACAAAAAAAAAAAAAAAAAAAAAAAAAAAAAAAAAAAACCAAAAAAAAAAAACCCCAAAAACTTAAGCTTTTTTATTTCTTACTTACTCCCTTACCATATCTCATTTCCAGACTGGATGTGATAAAAATTTTACAGAAGGTGAAGCTTAAAATTCTATGGTTCGTGGTATCTTCTGCAACTGCCTTTCAAGAACATTCTGTCTCAGACTTAATACAAATTATTTCTATGCTTTCCTATAAAATCCCTTGTAGCTCTCTCCACTTTTGGGTCCAGATCCTGCTGTACTAATGAAAGTAGCAGAATCTGCAATGATCTCTTTAATGACCACTATTTAGCAGCTCAGAAGCATAAAATATTACTTTCTAAGTCAAAAAAAAAAAAAAAACAACCAAAAAAAAAATATAATTTTAAAAAAAAAAAAAAAAAAAAAAAAAAAAAACACCAAAAAAAAATTGCATAACACTATAACATGCTAATGACAAGAAGTAATGAGCAGCTCATGTTAGGAAATAAAACTCCACAGCATTTAAGAATAATTGTCATCAGTAGCANTTTGTTTTCAAACCAGTATAAGCACTTCAGTTGCTATTGAAACAATGGCATTCATGTATGACTCATTCCATGGGCACATTAAATTGCAGTCATGTAGAAAAAGAAACACAACTGGGAATAATAATATTTCCCGGTCTGCAGCAAGGTTTTCCTATTTTCAGGATTCTTTCAGCTCTTTGGTAAATAAATAATTTCAGGACATTAGAATGGGGATTTTTCTGCTTTCACAAATAACATTTGTAAGTAAAATGGTCACATTTCACACTACAGTCACATGACACTACAGTCATATGACTTCTTAGCAGTAAAAATGGGTAGAAATGAGGTCTGCTAACTTTATAACCTTTTGTACACCCTGAAGTCAGTTTTACATTCACACACAGTGCCCTAGGAATAAAGAAACAAAAAACTGTGATATTAAATCCCATGCTAAAAACTAATCACTGATGGTGTACTATATGAAATCAAACATCTATAATACATATAGGAGGAACTTTCATGGAGGTGGTGTACATTTTCTCCACAGTGGCTATGAGCAGAAAAAAAGCCAGCACACAGGCAAACAAGACCTACTTCTCTCAGCAGCATTTCTCTCACCAGCACCATGAGCTGTAATTTATCTGAGATGGTTAGTGAGATCCACATGAAGAATTTACCATTTCTTCTGCACCTCCAGCTGTAGGTCCATAAAACACTTTGTACTGGCGAGGACTTCCTTCTGCATGATCCCACCGAACATTCAAAGTACTGGTTGTTGGGTCATAAACTAGCAAATTCTTCACAGTGGTGAGAGGTTCTGAAACATATCAATGAGCTGTCAGAAATGTGGAATCCTATTGTCTCAGTTTTGCTGTCAGATCATGCCTCTGTAATGTATCCTTAGGAAATTTTAAAAATAGGTTTAGTAGCTCATGTTAAATCTTACTTGTCTTCATTAATCAGAACATCCAGCCCCATCCAACACCATAAGCAATGCTAGTTAGAAAAATTTATTCCTGGAGACTATTTTAGAATTATGCAATAAGTTCATTAGGATTTTTTTCTTCGTTCCTCACCGAACACATTGCTGAGTCTGAATTTCCACTGCAAGTTCATAATTAAAGTAAATGCAACTGAATTAATAAATTTATAGTTAGATAATTAATTACTTAAATATATTGAAATGGGGTTTATATCTGGAGTGTCTCTGGTAGCAAATCACTCAGTGATTTCTATAGCAGGATCAAAAGAATGCATCAACATAAAATGGTAGAGTCCTAAAGTGCACACTCTAAAGGTCAGCCTCTCAACTGAAGGTGCTTAAAAGCACACATATATGAGAGTAACATGCCTTCAGATGCTTTAAGGTGTTCACTACATTGTGGCATAAAACAATCAAACAAATTAAAATGAGGAAGAAGTTCCGTAGTAACATTAGGATTTCTCTCAGCTGTAAAAACTGTAAAAATCCATTGAAAGGCTGGTGGTCAAAGTGGTCCAGGGTTTCTCTACTGCCAGTAGACTGACAGGTGTTCTTACTTTAGAAACTTGAAAGCCACCAAAGGACAAATGACAAATACAGATGGGCTATATTTCACCTTAAGATATTTTTCTCAGCTCTTCTGAAAAGCAATACATCAATATTGTTTTGTACCTAATAAGAAGACCTGAAGAAGTTACTTACTGGTTCTGCCTCGTCCTGTCATTCGTCCCCCCTCACCATCTGCATACATTGATGACACAGTAATTGCATATGGTGTGTCAGGCTGCAGCTTCTGTATCACCACACTGTTCTGTCGTCCTCCAACAGTAGTCTGCAGCAAAACAAAAGGAAAATATTTAAATCCCTTTTATAAATCCCTTTTATACTGTCTTTTGTGCTTACTGGTACAGAAAAGAACACAAGCATTTGATGCAGAGTGGAAGACACTCTGATGTATCAAATACTGCAATGCTCTTGTGACTGACACTGACAGTAGACATTGAACAACAGTAATATTTAGTACATATTGGTTTTAGCAAGTTTAGACACAAAGCCACTATTCTTTAAATTCTCCAAACTTGCATACAACCACAATTCTATATCAACTGCCAGTTCTGTACCAGCACAAATTATATTGTAACTGCATATACCTTATCATTCTTCATACTTTTAAGGCTACCTGCACATTTTCAAAGCCTACTTAGCTAATGTGTTCAGCATAACACTTAAAATCATCTGCTGATGAAGAACTGATAATGAGCAAGCATTTACACATCTTCATATTTCATAGCGGTAGATTATTTTAATTTACAAGCAGACTAATTTTAACTTACAGTCAAAGGGGTTTTTTGTACTCAAGTGTACAAAGCTCCTTTCAAAGCACAAATGCTTTTATCACCCCATCATGGCTGCCTCTAGATTTTAGTATCTGATTGCCTTTCAAAACCTGACCCTAAATGATCATGATGGTCTCTGCAGTTCTGTGTGCAGTTTTTGCAGACCTGTCTTCAAATCACCTGTGACTTCTCTTGGTGCTGAGACCAAATGTCACACAGGGCAATAAAAACCCTCCAGAAATTCTATTTTAAGTGGGGACTGTTCTACTGCCTACCCAGCATCTACAGTTTAATAAAATATCAGAGTAACAAAAGAAGACAATGGATTATGATCGTATGACTGCAAGTCATTAGCAGGCAGACATTAAATGCCATGAACAGAATATAAGAGTTCTGTGTGCTCTCCTTAAATAGAGGTGTTTTCTCCAACTGTCACTGCTCGACATTATCCAGCTTTAAGAAATTAAGTCTATTAACTATATTCTTTGCACAGATTTCAAGAGAATGATATTTCTCTTTTTACTCCACTACCAGCATTTAATTATAGATATTAATTAAACTTATTGCTGTTCCTTTTCCTCTAGTGATTTCTCACTAAAATTGTGTTCAACTGTTCAATATACATTTCAGTTACTTCAACCCAAATGCATGTTGTTCAGAAGAGAGTGAAAATGCGTGTGTAAATACCCAGCTGATTCTAAAGTAAATATTCCTAGATATACTTCTGAACATGTGCGATCTCCGATTACAGCAGCAAGCTAAATGAATGTGGTTCTCATCCGAGACTGTTTCTCTGACTCATTTGACAGTAACCACAACGGCCTCCCACTACAGAACAGGGCATTTTTAAGTAGCACACACTTCTGATAAACAGCCTGACTGAATTACCATTCCCAGGCTGTGTTGTGTAGGCTGCCAGTAGTCAAAACAGTTCTTGCTGACGACACAGGGAAGCTGGCTGACCATAGAGTGCTGTCTCTCCATAGCATTACAGGTTCTCACATATTAAAAGAGTCTAAAATACCTTAAATACTTCATTAGCACATGTTTTGCATGGACTTTTTTTGAAACTGCTACCTCTGGGTGGTTATTCTGACCCTAGAGTGGTGAGAGACAGTCTCAACTGTTCACAGCATGTTCCATGGCAAAGTCCTCTCGTAGCACGGGAATCACACTATGAAAACAATGGAAAACTCTGGACTATGAAAGTAGTCATGGTAGTTCATATTATTGATTATTGTGACACTTATATCTGTGACTTGTAGCCTTACATGCTGATGGACTTATTCCTCAACACACTTTATTTCAGCGTTTTCTATAGATAAACAGTTGAAGTTTATGACCTCAAAGATCTTTTCCAACCTAAATGAGTCTATGATCACGTGATTTTTGAGAAAACAGGATGCATCCAAAGTTATTGCTGCTCAATTAAGAGTGTTCTAACTTGGATTTGAAAGGGGAGAAAAAAAAGGTAGGAGTGTATAGTTACTCACTATAAATATAAATCTTCATGTAAAAGCTGATTAATATCTAGAGTGTTGTGCTTTGAAAAGAATTTCTTCTAATGGATTACTTTGCAGAAGGTTCATTTAAGATTGAATAACTTTAGCACTTCAAAATTAGTTACCGACTGTTCAGGGCCATCCCCACTGATAGGCTGGTAAATGATCCTGTATCTCTGCACTCGACCACTGGCAGGATCCCATTTCACAGTCAAACTGTGTGAAGTTGCATTGTACACTTGAAGGTTTCGTGGGCCACTCTTTGGGGCTGAGAAGCATAATAAAGAAAAGAATAAATATGTAGTTCACCAAAGAGCAGAGACAAACACTTCATGCACACTTTTAGGGCTGCATGAATGCCTGATCAATGTATTGAATGTATTAAGTACAGGGGGAACATAAACTTTAATGTTTGTAAAATAATAAACATGTGGTAATGTAGTGTTTCATATTCTCCCAAATACACTATAATATTTATTAAATTATCTCAGTTTTTTAATGTCAACATTCCTCACAGTTTAGAAAAAGAGAGCTATGAGTTTCCTTCAATAAAATGGTACCTGGAAATTCAGATTCTTACCTTGTGTAGTGATAGGAACCAAGGGTACTAGGAAAAAAGTAGAAAGAATTTTCAGAATTCTTGTATGTGTATGCCTTCTGTTTTAATCACTACGAACAACAACATGCAGAATCCCTTTATTTACTTACATGTTCGTTCACTGCCAATGAGCTCATCACTTTCTGATTCATCGGGATAGATGGCAGTAACTGAGACATCATATAATGTATCTGGATTCAAATTTTCAAAGACCAAACTATTCTCATCCCCATTTAAGATAGTCTTGTGAAGAAATTAAAGAAAAAGGACAAAAATAAATAAACAAAACCAAAACATACAAATGAAACAGGCAAACAGAGTGGGATAGAACTGAGTAACTTTTCCCTCAGTAACATCACTGCAAGTGGCTGTAAGTATATGTCCTACAGCCTCTCACTGAATTTCCATGGAGTACAACAAGAGGGTTTGCAAGTTATAGGCCATTTATCAATTACATTTCTGAATTTAAAAATACACCCTCTGAGAGACTGCCCTCAAAAGCACAAGGTGGCTGTCTGTTCTTACCTCCTGTTTTTCTCTTCCATAGGGTCCCCATTTTATTCTATATAGAGAGACATCTGGAGCTCCATGATCCCAAGTACCTCTGAAACTATTTGTGGTTATATCTGTGATTCTGAGATTGACTGGTGCTGGCACAGGCTCTGTTATGAGAAAAGGAAAAATATTCCACGAAATGTAACCACAAAATAAATAGAGTTAAACAAAGGAATTACTCAGACAAATAATTTAGAAGATTATGTAGAAGGTTCATCTCTCAGTTACCATGCTTCTAATGACTACAATCAAACACTGTAGTATAGCCCAGTCCACTTACACTAAGCAAATCATCCTTCATAAGGTCACAGCATTAGGTCATCACCTGATCAAACAGATGTAGCTCTACTGACCTCAGCAGAGGTCACAACTCATATGCCTACTCAAAACAACTGAAGCCCTGGCTGTTACATTTTGGAGTTATATGGAGTGAACGTGAACTCCCATAAACACAGGTCAAGTTCCTGCATGAGTTTCTTGCAAATCTTAAAATTCTTTATATAAGCCAAATAAGTCACCACTTTTTTAAGAAAGAATTCACAGAGGTTAACTGTAGGTTAAGGAAGCAAAATATTATAGCCACTGGGAAGAAATACGTAAATAGGTAGAACCAGAGAATTAAAATAAAAATAATTTCTTTGGCAGAGCTTTCCTCTTCTTTCCTTTCATATACATTCACACAAAACCACAGGTATAAAACAAAGACTAGCACAATGGCAAGCAGAAAATCTCACAAACATTTTTAAATACATCAGACTACCAAATGAAAAATTCAGCAGAAAAAACGAGAGAGAATATTCATGGGTGTTTTCTTCTTTTTCACACCAGATGGAGGGGCAGTGAAAAGGTGACATTACTCTTTTCTATTGTAGCTTTTCTGGTTAACTGTCTTCTTAAATCCTAAGCCTTGATCAGGATGAGAACTTCCTTGATACCTGCTTTCTCACTCAGTCTCTCACATCTCTTGTATGGAGATCGGGTCTTACAGCTTGTGCAACTCCATTTCCTTGCTCCTATTCGTTGAGGTTACTCAAATGCTGCCTTTATGATTCTCTAAAAGTAAAAGCTGCTTTAGCATTCCAAGATGCAAAACCTCTCTTGGATCGGAGGCAGGAACATGTCTCCCTAATCCTCTAGTGTTGCCTTGGGTTTCTTGCTAAAGCTTTGTTTTTCTATAACCTTCTGTTTTTAACCTTGGAGTCAGATTTTCTCACACAGAGTTATGTAAATAGAGCTGATGTTTACTTAAGTATTGGAATGTGTATAAGAATATGTAGTGTCAATAAAGACCATGCATTCTTTTTCTTTCTGCTGAACCTGGCAGGTGTAGAGCGTCTTATTGTGTCCCCACGGACACACTCTAGTACATGGCTCAGCGTCTTACTCACTTTCCTAGATTCCTGTATAGACTTGATAAACCTTTTCTCTGTCCTCATATTTTCTTACCAATTCTACACCTACACTTCTCCTTAAGTCTTTAAATAGAAATAGTTTTGCTTCAGTTGCTCTTTACATCTCTGCAGACTGCAGTATCAATGTTCACTGCAGTAAGACACAGTTCATCTAAGATTCCTGTGGTTTATTATATTGCAAATAATGCTACAAGTGCAAGTAAAGTATTTCTCAGATTAAATTAGAGCTCCACCTAAACTCAATAACATATTGCAACATACACCACTTATATCAAACATAAGGCAAAAACAACCACAAGAAAGATTATTAGGAAAACTTACGCATGACAGCTTCTGCATTTGTTGGTAGGGATTCCCCTTCATCATACACAGCAACAACTTTTACATTGTACAGTGTTTGGGAGGAAAGGTCAGAGAGAGTAATGCTCGTTTTGAGTCTGTCAAGTTCCACCTAAGAATAAAAATAGTGACTTAAAGGATTGTAAATTGCTCTATTTCTAACTCTGCATTTGGTCTAATGGCAGAAATTCCTGCACTGAAAAACAAAGAAGTATTCTGCACTAAGTTTTGCCATTTACCCTTAAATTTACATCTGAATATTGAGTGTTCTCTACCAATTCCCTTGCAAAACATTATTATATCAGATACACATAGTATTTGTGGATCATTCACTGCTTTGTTCCTTTGGAAACAAGGATGCAGACTAACCTTCAGAAAATTCTGGTTCCTTTAAAAAAACAAATTTAATTCTCCAAGAGCTGGTTTATGCCTAGCAGTGCAATTAAGGAAAGCTTGCACATAACTAAAAGACATCTCTAACAATGCTCACACATGTTCTGTCAGTAGGCAAAGGGGCTAACATACCTTTATTCCACTATGCTGTCCTCTTAATTGTAAGCTGTTCTTAGACCTTGGCAAAATGATACTTAAGCAGAGAGTAGAAATGACTATTTACCAAAGCATTTTAAAATTATCCAGTCAGTTTAAGGATTTTTCCTCTCTGGAGGAGGAGGAGGAGGAAGAAGGGAGTACCCAAAGAAATCTACCTTGTGCTCAGTCAGTTTCTGAGAAATCAATACCCTTTCCTGACTGCAATCACCATGAACTGATGTTCTTTACTCTCAGTGGTGCGTTATACTACTACTTTTACTATTATTTTAGTAATCTAACTTCTCAAAATAAAATTTTTTCCTAGTATTTTAAAAATTTTACCTCCTTTACTTCAGCATCATCAGCTATTTTGTATCTTAGGATGTATTTTCTAACTTTTCCTGGGGCAGGATCCCAAAGGACATTCATGGTGCTGTGAGTAACATCCTGAATTGTTAAACCTCTGGGTCCAGGCAAAGGTACTGAAAAAGAAAATGGTAGTAGTAAGTGAATGCTGTTCATAGCAGAGGTATAGGTCTCTCACAGATGGAAGTGAATTCTCTTCATGTCTTTCAGTGAAAGTCTTTTCAGTGAATGGAAGCAATCACTTTCTGAGAAGTTCACTGTCCTGGGCATTAGATGAGACAGTTCAGGAGCTTTTTTCCCAGCAATGACCAAAATAGCTATAAACTATACTAGTTTCACCTTTGTTAATTATGAGCACAATACTTCCATAAGTAACAGGGCTTAAGACCATAACTTTTGGTGACAATAGCCAATTTTCATCAATGGTTAATGGTTAAAAATTTTTAAGGACATAAAAGTAGCCATGTTGCATGCCTCTACACCAGAAGCACGCCTCTGCCAATAGGAAATGTTTAAGGAAAGGTATAAAAAAGGAAGCCATTTTCAGATCTATTTTTTTTGATATGACATGTTTCTGCAGTATTTTCTATACTTAAGAGGATGTCTGAATTTGGGAACAAGGTTTCTAAATTAATATAAGCAAAAATGCGACCTTTTAAAAATACCGTGATCTCAAGATTTCCTTCATTATTCGAGTTAAAAATTATTTTGATCTCCTTTTAGTAGCTGGACCCTTTTCATTGAAATTGCCTTTGAGGTCTTTGGGAAATGTATGAGTGTTAGAAAATGCATAAAACATGGTTAAGATGGTCTTCTAAATGAAACAGATGATATAAAACTTGTTGCATGAAATATAATTAAAATAAATGTTGCTGAATGAATAACAAAGCAAAAATCAAGATGTCCATACACGTCACTTCCTGTGTGGTGAGTGGGTCACTCGTCATGTCACCAAACAATACATAAGCTGTTAAAGTGTACTCGGTGTTGGGAATGAGATCTACCAGCTGCACCTCATTCACTGATGGTCCCACACGCATCTGCACATGAAAAATAACATGCCATGTTTAAAAACTGAGGAAAGCAGTGGCAGAAAAGCAAGCAGTGATTTAACTTCAAGGGAATTTTGTTTGTGAGATTCACAGTATATTTACAGTTTCCTGACTGATGTCATTGTATATAATTTCCCAGTAAGTTCACTGCACTTCAAGAAGTATATGCCAGTCTTTTGACTATTATGATAGTCTAACAGTTTTTCTTTATTTATTTTTGGTAGAGTACAGGTAGCAAAGACAAATTCTCTTACCTCTTTCTCTGTGGCTGGGACTGTGGCATTCACAGGTTCATATGTTAACAAATAACCAGTAGCTCCATTGAGAGGTTCCCATCTCACTCTCATGTAAGTTGATCCAATATCATAAACATTTAAATTTCTAACTGAAGAGATTGGCACTGTCAAATAAAAAATATATATTATTTTATTTCTTTCAGCATCTTCATATTTTATATCACAGGTCATATCACTGAGAATATTGTACATGCATATTAGGGCCTATTATGGGTAGTAGAGAGGTGATCTGCAAACAGTGGTATTTAAATTCTTAGTTTAAGAACAAGGTAATGGTCGTCCCATTTTTAATGTGGCTACACATTTTCTACATACACAGCTAAAATTCTTACAAGTCTGCACTGGAACGTTTTAATCTTCTAAAAAGCAACAGTAACTCACATGAAAATTCTAATATGAAACAACATAACTGGTTTGGGATCTGTACAAAGACAGTTTTTGTCCTTTCTCTTTATTTTCTGTATTTCTCAAATTATTAAATAAATGAAAAGCTTCCATAAAACCACATCAAAAATTAACAGACTTCATAAAAATTATACATGTATTTTAAGGATTTTTGACAAGCCTAATACAAAATAAGTGAAAAGAACAGCAAACATTCAATATTATTAAAGAGACAGAAGAGTCGCCCTGTGTTGCATTCGGTATAAATACACCTGAAATCAATCATGTAGACAGCCCGTAGGAGAAACATAGTTAAGTTATAACTCTTAAAAGTGGCATAATCGTGTTGAATTGGCTTTTTCTAATTAGAAATAATTTTGTCTGGTAGGAGCAGGAATTAATTACCTAGCATAAAAAAAGAAGGAGTACACACTTGTTTATGATCAGATTTCAGGAATTTATAAACTCTGTCTTGTAATTCATGTCTGTTTTTCTAGTTTTGTACAGCCATGTTTCATGAGCCTGGAAAGAAGCTGGGGCAAATATTTTCTACCATATTGCAGTTTCACTTTGCTGAAGCTTTCCAGACAACAAGCCCTGAACAACCAGAGTAACACAATACAGTTTACTAATTCAAATTAAATATTTTGCATCTGCTAAGAAGAAAACCCATAGTGCTAAAAGTTCTTCTGAACAGGTGCCAAACTGGCTGTTAACATGTTATTCAAGATTCATTTCTAACTTACAAGTTGTTTCCCTGCCGATCAGAGGTTCACTGCTTTCATCTTCTACCACAGAAAACACATTAACCACATATTCTGTTTCAGGTTGCAGATCTTTCAGAACGGTTGTTCTTTCCATCCTACTTACATAAAACTATAAGAGAAGCAATGTTAATCACTGTAAGACAAATATGTTTTTAATCTTACCTCTAAGAAAAGCAGTCATTCCTAGTGAAACTACAGAAATCAATGACAAGGAGATAAATAAAGTCTGATCCTAATTGTGTATACATTTTGCCTGACAATATACCATTATTTTTGCAAAGCAAGCTGTAGGGAAATCTCAGAGACACTTGTTTCAAATTCAGCTGCATCTACTTAGCATCACTTACAGAGCATTCTGATTTCACACATGGTTTACACTTCTATGTTACTAAAGAACATAAAGAAAGGACCGGGGGGGAAAGGGCCACTTTGGGAAAATTTCAAAATCCAGGATAATCTAGATGGTTACAGCACAAGGCATTAGCACCACCTTGCAGCACAGAAATTTCAGGAAGTAGTCGAATTGTAAAGTCAGTGTGCACTGGAACAACAGCTCAGACTTTAATCAAAGGCCAAATCTTGAACTCTCCATGAGCCAAACATCAGTTAAGATTTAAAAGCCACATTCAGAGATGAGAAGTTTAGAGCTAGGTACGCAGAGGCACATAGCTTCATTCTCCTAAACACTTCATTTTCCTAAATACTATTCTGGTTAAACACTAGTCTGGTAAAGAGAGTAATGAGCAATTCAGATTTTCTAGAACCAAGGGTTGCCAGTCACTGGCTCTCTGTGTAGAGAAATAATAACCACAAGATAAGTTTGATCCTGTGCAATAAACAGTTTGGAGTCATATAGTGTTAATCTAAGCACTTCTTACAAACTGTATCCCCCACTGTCTTATTTTCTACTAAGAAGAAAATGCATGAAAAGGACAGCAGGCCTACCCATGAGTATGGTAAGAAAATTTCTGGTACAGACATATTTCAACTAATATATGACAGCAGAATATGAAAATAAAGGAATTACTAGAAATAGAAGACAACTCTTTATAAGAATTATATTTGACTTCTGGATTAATGATATTAAAACAACCAAAGTCATATATAGACTCCTATTTTCTTTTAATTTTCTGTATCATTTACCAAAGCATGATATTCTTGACCTTAGGAGCATTTTTAATTTACTGTTATATCATACGCAGCACAAATTCAGAATTATATTACTATGATCTAGAAGTCCAAGGTTATAAACAATGTCAAAGATGAACATACAATGCTAACCTGTTTAGGGCTGCCTCCAGAGGTAGGATAATATTCAACTCTGTATCTATCAACACTCTCAGGAGGTGGGGTCCACCTCAGTCTGAAAGAACGAGGTGTCACTTCAGAAATAACTAAATTTGAAGGAGGTGGCAAATCACCTGCAAGAGTGAAGCAAATTAAAAAGATATTCATTTATCTTATCAGAAGGGAAAAAAAACACTTCATGTAGTTGCTTATATTTCTTTTTCCTCAGGAATTCTTAGAACAACTGCATGAAGAGATAGCTCACCTTAACACACTCAAGACTAAAAAAGTTCCCTGTAATTCCTATTCCACTTCCAACACCAGTGTTTCACTGAAGAACCATCAGCTAACATTACTGGTTTTCCATGCCCAGCTTTGGTTTTGGGCTGTCAGACATTAATACCTGAAAAGAGCAGGGCTTCTAAAATTTTCGTTCTTGGACAAGTATCATAAAAGAATATGCCACAATGAGTAAAAAGCTGACGCACTAAGAAAGATACTTCACTATTCTGGGGAGAAAAAGAAGGCACATCCAGCAATGTCATGCTGTGTTAGTTATAACATAGTCACTGTTGGAAGTAAAGGAAGAACCCCTGCAGGGTAGTCCAGGTGGTCTGTACAACTTCCTCACACCAGCAGCTGAAAAAACAGCCCACGGCTAACACAGTGTTCCCAATAAGTAATAAAAAGGAATTAGCAATGCAAGCACGTAAATGGAAAAAGGATGAAATAGACTGAAAATGTGATGTACCTGGACCTTTCACACTGTTACATAGATTTGTGGTTACATTATCAACAATGTCAGCCAGGAAGGAGAAATCTGCAACGTTGTAAGCATGGATGTCATCTGGATCCGTTGCAATCTGCTTCAATTCATTTTCATCTGCATTTTTAATACCTTACAAGAGAAGAAGAAAGCAAAACCCATTAAAAATTATGGCTGTGAAGCACAATACCATGCAATTAAGTCTCTAAATACATTCTTTGAATAAAAAATGTATGTACTTATACATGTGGCCACTTCTCTGTGTGTTTAGCAGGTGGGCAGGAGAGGGTTGCTGCAGGCCATCTCTTCATATAATACTTACCAATTGCATACAGTTCCACTCCCTCATCTCTGAGTTTTCTTGAAGGGGTGACTACATCATCTTGTGATTTGCCATCAGTGATGAGAACACCAATTTTGCGAGCTCTGGGCCTTAAGCCAGCCTGTTGTTTAAAGTTGTTTCTTAAGATGAAATCCAAGGCCATTCCTATCATGATACAAAGAAAGTAACCATCACTGTAAACTATTTTCATATAGTAGTCATGGTAAAAGAGATTATTGCATCCTAGTGACTTCACTCTGACAACACAATTCCACTGTTTACTTCCCTTTAGAAGCATTTTGAATCTAGCTGCAGCCCATCATTTAGACTTCTCAGCAACTGATACTATTCAGCACTTTATTACCCATTGAGCATCACCCTCCTGACTTCCACTAGCCTTTCTTCTGGTTCCTGGTTGTCTTCATCCCAACCCTGACATGGAACTGACCTTTCTTCTTCTGATAGTCTCAACAGCAACACAAGCTCTTCATCACCCAGTATCTCTTCTATCACATTTCTCCTGAGTTTATAATATGCCTATGCTAGACCTGTTCTCTTCCAACCATGCTGAGTTGAACTGTTAAGTCCCTTTCATCACAGACACATTTGAGTTGACTGAATATCAGGGTCAGCTAGTGGAATCATTTTCACTGGAGCTTAACTAAAATCTTGGCACTGTGACATACCTGTTAGAGTATTGCCTCCTTTGTATGGTAAGTTGGCTACAGCCTCTAACAAAGACTGTTTGGTTCGGTAAGCATTGAGATTCCATTCTGTTCTGGGATCACCACTATACTGTGCAAGACCTGGGAAAAAAGCCATCATTTACTCAGTTATTATGTGCCCCTACAGCAGTTATGCTCCGTTTTCCCTCCAGCATATGAGAACTTACCAATCTGTACTTTGTCAGGACCAATATCAAAAACTTCAACAATACGGGCAATGAAGTTCCTGACGGTTTTAAAATTTGGCCGCCCGATACTCCATGAGCCATCCACCAGCAGCACCATATCAGCTTCTGCTCTGGTTCTACATTCTAAACCTGCCATTTCAACCAGAAAAAGATAGCCTTAGCATGATGGCTTTCTTTCCCCATCCTTTTAGATGACATATGTCATGAGTTAGCTTCCAAAATAGCTCTAGTTTTATTCACTGGCACTCTGTCAAGTATGACCTATTTGAGAACATTATTCACACTAGTCAGTGGTTCCATGGCAAAAGCTGTATAAATTTCTTCATGTATGTTTCCTTTTAAAAATAAGCCTTTGCAAATGTCAAGGCCAGTGTTCTCTATTGTCATGTTATTGTCTGTTTAGGTCTTTAAAGATGGTTGATAACTTGATTTCAGAAGTTTTGTACAAGACTGCTAAATGAACCACTGTGAGCATTATCAGATCATACAATTTTATGGTATTTTAGTCTGTCACAGCTAAACTAGTAATTAATTTTCAACCATGTAATAGTGGGATTAATGGCATATATTACAATGACTTTCAAATAAATAGCATTCCTCAATTTTCAGGGGAAAAAGACATAGTAATACACACGGTATAGAAGTTTGCATGTACAGAAAAGAAAGAGCACAATCCAGAGAAGACACACAAGCATAAACACAGGTCAAGAGATACAAAGGGAACAAGAACAAACATTTATATTAGGCTGCAATGTTCTAAAAAGGTAGGAAGTTATTTCAGATATCTTCAGTTTACAAATTACAGAATAAAATATGCATCATATTGTTTTCATCACAAGGAAAATCACAAAATATTTATACAAAACAGAAAGACACAATAATTTTATCCACAGCCATGTGCAGAAAAAAAAATAAACCAAAATCCTTTCTCTCTTTTTTCCTGTAGATTTTGTTACCAGCTGCAAATTTTCTGGCTTCCTGCCATCAGAGCTTCTGGTCTTTATATGGAAGAAATCCCATTGAGAAAAATCAGCCACACTCATCACAGTTGAAAGATATTGTGATTTCATGTATGTTCCACAGAATTGATCCAACACTGTAGACTCATGAATATAACTATTCCATGTACCTGGGGGTTAAAAGCATGATCCTCTTCTGCACAGAAAATATAGATCTAGTCTTTAGTCAGGACAATAAAATCAGTTGGGAGTAGGGTTTAAGTCAAACTATGTTAGTTCAAAAAATTGCATGCATAACTTTAATATGGATGTTAAAGTTAGCTTTAGGTACAATATAAAAGTTAATCTATTTTGACTTTTATATTTCTTCCAACATACTATAGTTGCCCACATGGAAAATTCTAGGAAATGTGCCAGATCTAGGCTGATTTTTTCCCCTTATTAATAAATGATTTACTACTACATTTACAATGCAAGATATAAATTCATTTTTCACATTAACCATGACTCAAATCCATGCATTAGCTAAACTAATTAGCTTAAAGAATATAACACTGAAGACAGAAATGACACTTACTATAATGAAAAATAACAAACCACTCTTGGTGCAATTTTTTGTTGCCAGTCTTATTAAAGCCTTAGTCTAATGTCACTGATGGCCTGTTTTGGGGGTTTTTTTTCAGTTTTACCCTCTAGTATTAGACAGAGGGGGACACCAATTAATTAAGAAGTTTCTAAAAATGTTTCAATAAAGTTATATACAAGATGAGTATTTTTTACACAGCCCATTGTGGGCTGAGCAGATACAGTCAGCTATCAGAAACATTTTTTTCTTTATTTAACGCTGAAGGGACTTTGCAGTTAGGTTCTTTCTCCTCACCAAATTCTCTCTAATGGTTATGCAAGCATTGAAATGACAGAGGAGAAAAGGCTTTACTTATTCATGTATACTTGGCTATTCAGAAGCAGACCTGCTTTTTTGTGCTGTCCATGAAGGACTGAGCCCTGAAACTTTCTTCAGGTGTTATAATTGAGAGTATGGTGAGCACAGCTATTAATATGCAGAGGCCTATTAGGGAGATAACCAAAGGGAGATAATAACATTCACAGAAACCTTGAAAGAAAGGTTTAGCTACACAGGGAGAAACTCCCAAAGAGATACCAGAGAGCACTCTGCAATTGCCTTTCTGAAAAGGTCTCCTCCTACTACAGTAAAAACCCAAAAGACTAAATAATGAATGTACTGAATATAAACTTAAATAATACACATTAACACTAGGACATTCCCAACTATCAGATCTTTTTTCATTACGTCATCTTAGTCTTAAAAGGAAAAGTCACCATATAAGGACACACAAAGGGCCAACAATCTGTTTAAAATTCCTTGTTCTACTCCTGTGAACACCCCTGTAGATGAGCCATGAACTCTGTTCAAGAATTTGACCTTATGTGATTTAACACAGATGTGGACAGCTTGAAAATGCAATGCAGATGGCTTTGAATAATCAGCAAAGCACAGGTTGCCTGCATTATCATCTTTGTAAGATCATCTGGAGGGTGCAGAGGACTAGAATTGTGAACTGGGGCATGCTTTGTGGTCATTTCAGACCAGGGTTTATGTCATTGGGGAAGGAAATATAATGGATCCTGTAAACAAGTATGTATGTGCATGAGAAAAATAAAAAGGAAATGTAGTAAACTTTTGGTCTTTTTTAAAATCCAAAATACAAGACTGCCTTTTCTTCAATTCAGTCATGTTTACCTCTAGATAAAAATGGCTCCGAAGTAGTATCTGAAAGGGTGGTCATCTCTTGTCCAACCAGAGGGTTGCTCTCTCCTCCTTCAAACATGCCGAAAACATTTACCTTATAGGTAGTTCCTGCCCTGAAATAGTTGAAGAGGTGTATTTTTGTAGTGCTGTATTTCCCCACTCCTTTTCTTACTAAATGCCTGCCCTGCCCTCATTGTTTTCCCTTCCCTGCCCCTACTCCTGGCCACTCCCTCAGGTTTTCCCTATTGGTTCCGGTACTCCAACCCCACCCATGCACCGCCCCTGGGCCCTGAGACCATCAGTCCATGTGCCCTCTCCGCCCCCCTCTCCTCATATAAAACTCCAGACTCTGCCACTTTGGGAACCTGCATGTTACTATGTGAATAAAGTTCTTCTGTGGTCCCCATGCAGAGACCCTTCTCGGCTCCTTTATCACCTCCGTGTTGTGGAGCCGACAGCCGGAGCAGTGCGGGGCCGCCGGAAGGGCTACGGGAAGCGGAACAGCCGCTATTCCCCAAGGCAGCCCCGCAGCGCTCTCCGGGGAGGTTTGCGGCTTCCCATGCCAACGCAGAAACTACAGACCGCAACGTACTTTAACAAAAGTTACTTGGCTAGTTAAATGCTAAACACTTCACTTACTAAATTCTCACATGAAAAAAGTACTGCTTGTAAAAGAAGGTGCTAAAACATGAAGCCCAAATACTAGCTCTTCCAGAAGACATTGAAGTTTCAACAATTTAAAAGCTGATTTTACTCACTATACTTAAAGTTATAGCCTTCCTCATTCAAGGTATTTAATTCTCAGAAGAGAAATTGTCCAGGCAGCCAGAGATCAGGTTTGGAAAGCTAAAGCCCTGTTAGAATCAAATCAGGCCAAGGACATTGAGGGCAACAAGAAAAGTTTCTATGGTACACTGATGAAAAAAGGAAGACTAGGGGAAAAATGGGCCCCCTCCAGGGGAAAACAGGAGACCTCTTTACCCAGAATATGAAGAAGGCTGAGGTACTGAATTATATTTTTGCCTCAGTCTTCACTGAAAAGTGTTCCAGCTACACTGCTAGAAGGTCACAGAAGGCAAATGCACGGACAGGGAGTGATGCCTGGGCTGCATCACAAGAAGCGACCAGCAGGTCAAGGGAGGTGATTCTCGCCCTCTGTTCTGCTCATGTGAGACTCCACCCTGAAGCATAGCATCCAGCTCTGGAGACTCCAATATAAGAAGGGCCTGGACTTCTTGTAATAAGTCCAGAGGAAGATCGAAAAGATAATCAGAGGGATGGAGTACTTATCCTGTGAAGACAGGCTGAGAGTTGGGGTTGTTCAGCCTGGAGAAGAAAAGGGTCTGGGGTGACCTTATGGTAGGCTTCCAGCACCTAAAGGGAGCCTAAAAGAAAGCTGGAGAGGCACTTCCAACAAGGGCATGTAGTAATAGGACAAAGCGTAATGGCTTTAAACTGAGAGTAGATTAGATCAGATATTAGGAAGAAGCTCTTTACTGTGAGGGTGGTGTGACCCTTGAACAGGTTGCCCAGGGAAGTTGTGGGTATCCCATCACAGGACATCAAGGCCAAGTTGGATGGGGCTTTCAGCAACCTGATATAGTGGAAACTGCCCATGTCAGTGAGGTTGGAACTAGATGATTGTTAGGGCCCCTTTAAACCCACACCATTCTATGACTGTATGATTCTTTGACTTAATGATCCTATTTTAATTATGTTTATTATACTTGCCTAACGGATTTTGCCATGGTGTGAAGCCTGCTTTAAAAATCCAATCCTCCAAGAAAATGAATCAAGAACTAAACTAAGCATCTTTTGAGAAACGTGAGACAAGAAACTTTTGAGAGGAAACTTTAGAAATCCCAAATATCCTCCAGTATTCCATTATCCTTCTCATATGTGAAATGCAGAATGCAGCTCCAGCCTATATCTTTGCCTCCTTCAGCTCCTGTGAGAACACCACAAGTGATGTAAATGGATAATCTTAGAAAGAGACCTGCCAGGTACCTTTTAGAGATGGCATAACAAGACCTTCATGGCTTATTGACAAAATTACTTTCTTACTTACAGTAGATTTTGCCAGGCATTTCAATACCAGATCATGATTAAACAAAATCCTAGACTAAAGTTATTTAGAGGAAACAAAACAAAAACCAACATGCGGGAATATCCATACCTAAGCTCCTCCAATACCACTGTGCTGTCGTATGGCCCCACTATTAATTCTCCAAGACTCCCATCATCTTCAGTAGGGTGAAAAGTTACTTTGTAGCCCTTCACTCTCCCCGGGGCTGGCTCCCAGGTTACTCGGAAACTTGACATAGTTGAATCAGAAGTTCTCAGGTTTCGAGGTGGCTTAAAGGGAGAAGCTGAAAGGGTGGGAAACAAAAGAGTTTAGACCAGGTCTGCACATGGAAAAAAATCAGCAAGTATGTTTTTCTGTAAAAATATATATGCAAATCCAGTATTAGTGACAGTCCTAAACTCTTTGTTCCTTTCTTGAGGCACAGAGACAAGTATAAAGAGATGAAAGACGAGGTTCTTGTCACTTGATTTTAGCTATCTAACCAATAGGTACATCGGCTAAGTCTTGTTGAGGCTCGCTCTGCAGTCAATGGACTGAAGGATAAATTGCCTGGCAGCTAAAACAACTTCACCAACCACAGGTGTGGCAGTGTGTCAAAACACAATTCTTCAGAGGAGTGCCAGCCAAGCAGCTTGAGGTTTTTAGGTCAAGAGCAGCTTCCTCAGAGACTAACAGCTGCCCACTGCAGGGCACTACTTACAGACAGAGTGGTTAACAAGCTGCTGCTAGCTCCTGCATTTTGTGCAAATTGTGTGCAACCCTAAAGTGCAGTCGTGGAAAATACTGCAGCAGTGTAATCTCAAAATTGTAAAAGAATGGGAATTAGAGTAAACAGAGAGTTACCACTATAGCTTTGGCATGAAAGATGGAGGAAAAAAGCAAGAGTTTGCCTTGTGTCTGTGCCTATGCAATTGTTTAACTATAGCTGAAAGATCATCAATGTCCTCAAACTGTGAGTTTTGCTGAGAAACAGTAGATACACTCCCACTCACAAGGAAAAGTACAGATTCTCTGTCTCATCTCTCATCATACTCCCTGAATTATCATGACAGCTTCAACTAGAAAGATGACTCAGGCCCCACTTGCTTCCAAAGAGTGTTTACCACCACAGTTATTTAGACTGAAAGCAGAGAGGCATATCTGTATCAAGATGAAGAGTTCAAAAATCAAAAGCAGCTGGATGATCTAAAATTTACCTCAGTATAATTTCAACATTAAAAAACTAGATATTGGTCAAGAGCTGATCAAGTTTTCATGGCTCCTTTATATCAACTACATTTTAGGTAAAGAAGAAATCTTTCTTCAGTAACGGAGGTGCTGATATCTCCACTGTTAGGATATCTTTATCTTACTTCCTGTCCTTATTCAATATAACATATATTCAGAGAGCAGAGAATGGCATGAGCTACTTAAAGAGTACCTCAATGAATGGCACAAGTGTCACATAGGCACAAACATCTTGAAAAATATTCTCTTTTGTTAACAACTTTCCATCTATTGAAACAGAAAACTGCCACTAAATCTGGTTGAGCTGAACATCTAGAGAACATTTCCTCACAAAATGTAAGACCAGTACCACATACATACTAAAGGTAGAGTAGAAAATTAGTTTTGCTTTTACCACAAAAATGCCTTCACGGAGACTTAATAAATGTTTTAGAGTTTCAGTTTCTGAGGGGGAAGACGGCCTGCCCAAAAGACCATGAAATCAGACTTCCACAGATGAACCTTCAAAATCATCTACTCCCCCTTTTTAGTACCTTGGGTTTTCCACAGAAAATACGGTGATCAGAGAAGACAAACCTAATAACAGGATGCTGTGTAGCTATTTAATCAACAAGCAAAAGTCAAATCATGAAACAGCTGACAACACTTGATTAAGTAGTCTGTTTCCTCACAAAACACCTTGTTTGAACTTCTGATGGCAGTATTTCAAAACAAGTCTAGTATTTTCAAACAGATTTTATACCATATTTACACCTTTTAATATCAACAGAAAAAGCTGTGCTCAGGCTATGCCACAGTGAAATTTCAAACAAATCAAACTCTCTTCTCAACCTCTAAAGTTTTCTTCAATTTGCCTGTCAATTCATGATCTTGGCAGACTCCACCATGCTGTTCTATGTTTCATGATTATTAATTTTAAGAACAAAACTTGCATTATGAAATCCTGTACAACCTTGTGGTACATACCTGTTGTTCCTTCTCCTTTTCTTGATTTCCCATGTCCAAAATCATAAATTGGAACAACAGTTAGGTCATATGTAGTTCGGGGCTTAAGTCGCTTTAAGACTATGCTTGTAGCAGGAGCATTTACTCTTCCAGACATTTGTCTTCCTCCACGGCGTGGCCGGTAGTTCACACGGTAAGACAAGACTTTCCCGGGTGAAGGCTGCCATGTAACTCTCATTGAATTTTCTGTCTCGTTGTCTACTGTCACAGTCCTGGCATTTGGTGACACTTTTCAGTGTAAAAATATGGATAAATTTTTACTTTATCATATACCAATATATTCAAATATGTGACTACAAAATTAGTTCTGCTGTAGTAAAAATTAAAATCGCCTTCTTTAAAATTGCAGTATTTGATTGTGGGGAAGACACAGGGGAATCTCACAGGCCACTGTTAATTATTTTTAATTGTAATGCACTAAACAAACAGAAATGTGCTTTTCACTACTGAGACAAAAGAGGGGGAAGTATAAATCACATGATGACACAGCATAATTGGGAGTTTTATTTAGTCACATTTTTCAGTAATCCATTAAATAATGGATTCAGCACTCTCAAATGAAAGTGATAAAGTTATTTATTTTCATGAACACAATGTCCTATAGAACTCAGATTTTCTAAGTTTTGACTTTATAGGTGTGATAAGGTACTGATGAATACCTAAACAGCTGGCTGTTGAACTCCATACAAACGATCCTGCAAATAGAGGTGAGTGACTTTCCAAATGCTTGGAAAATCACTCATCACAACATAGTGTATGTGCTGAAATAAGCCCATGAACTAATAAAGCATTTTCTCGACAAATTGCAATATTCAGCTTCTAAGAGATATTTTCCAGACTGTACAAATGGTATAAATAATCCCAAGTGAACTGACAGGTATGCAATGCTGGCTAGCAGCCAAAATAAGCCATCTAGGTTTTGGCAAAGCTGAACCTTCTTGGCATGGTGGAATTGGTCAGTATTTCATCACACAGTAAGGTAGGCTTTGTAGTTCTTAGGAACTGACAATTTCTAGTTGTGTGTGTACCATAACGATACAAAATAATCTCAGGTCTGGGGCTATTGATAGGCCTTACAGCAAGTTGCCTCAGTCAGAACACAGAGAGTCAGCACAAATGATATGGCTAAGCTGCCTACTTAACCTGGAAAAGCTAGGACAGCTAGTGTTGCTGTGCTGGAACAAAGAAGGAAGCCGTGGGACAGCAGCTTTGACTCTGGGGAGTCAGCTCTTGCTAACAGCAGCAATCACTGCTCTTGCAAAACCTTAAGAACTACTGCACTGGGTCAAGGACAAAGGTTAAAGTAGCCTGTCTCCAACAGTAGTCAAAACAGATGCTTAGGACAGAGCACAAGAACATGTAAACACACATGATGCTTCCCCAGAGCTCTCTCTCAGGCTTTATCTTCACATAGCCCCTTTAAGCAAACAACAGAAATGTCAAGCCTGATCCAGAGCATCCCTTCATTCATTCTGACTCCTTTAATTGCCAGTTCTTGCTATAAAGCAACAAGCCATTCCTGGTCTCTGTGTTATTTAACTTTGCCTACACTTCAGGAGAGGCTTGAGCCTGCTTTGACAAATGTAACATAATGTTTGGCAAAAAAGAAAAAGAAGACCCCCAGAAAGGTAAATAACAAACATCAAAATCACCCAGTGAGCCTCACTTTGAGGACTGTGAAGATTGGAAAGGCAATAGCTTGGAACAGAAACTCATTGATTCTGTGGGAATTTACCCGATTTTTCCTCCTTGCTCTATCCATCTTTCCTCTACCTGATTTTCAGCACTCACACCAAACCTATGAAAGGTTGACTTCAGAGTAATATGCAGACAAAATCATAACTTAACTTAGAATTAATTCTTGCTGAATCCAAACCTCTATGACATAGGCAAGATTTTGTAGGTTTTTTAATGGTCCAAGAAAATACCAGAATTGACTGAGCTGAGGTGGCATTTTGGTTTGGCATTTTTTTCACAAAAAAAACCAAAACAAAACAAAAAAGAGATGAGGAAAATAAAGGTGCATTTTCTTTTAAAAAATTATCATTTCATCAAAAACAGAATGTAACATATGGTGGTAACGTACTACACTTACCATCAGTAAAAGCCTCTCCTTCTACTGGGTCTCCTTCTCCACTACTGTAGGCTGCATATACTGAAACCCTGTATTTAGTCTCTGGCTCCAAGCCTTCTATCACAGCATCCACTGTATTTCCAGGGACTCTCTTCTCTCCCATGGTATCATCATAAAGTGATTTCCATACTATCCTATAATGGTTAACTGTTCCTGGAGCTGGTGTCCATGATAACCCAACTGTAGTGTCAGTTATATCTGTGGTAACCAAATTACGTGGGGAACCGCGTTCTGCAAGAAAGAAAACAGCAAATTGTCTCTTAAATGCAAATGGCAAAAGTTAGCAAAGTACAAATGTAAAAGTGAAATGATCTTAAGAGCTAAACCAAACTTTTCCCATCAGTATTTTTTTCAATAACATACAATTGTAGTTCCAAGAGAAAATAGATGAATGTTTCGACAAAATGCTTAAAGCTAACTTTAGACTATGTATGATCCTATCCTTACCATGTAAGATACTTAGCAGTCATGCTTTAGAATATGCAAAATAAAAATTGCAGTATTCAAAGACCTGGAATGAAGCCAGTGTTTAAATGTGGTACAGCTCACTTAGGTAAGTTTTAACTCTCAAAAAAATGATTTTATTTCATTCGTTCATCTTCATCATTATGTGTGTAACTTTTTTCTAGGGTTAAATAATGTAGACTTTTCACAGAATTACAGAATCACACAATCTGCTGAGTTGGAAGGGACCCACAAGGATCACCAAGTCCATCTCCCAGCCCTGCACAGCACTATCCCCAGGAGTCACACCATGTGCCTGAGAGAATTGTCCACACACTTACTGAATTTTGTCAGGCGTGGTGCTGTGCCCACCACCCCAAAGAGTGCCCAGCCACCCTCTGGGTGAAGAACCTTTTCCTGATATCCAACCTAAACCTCCCCTGACACAGCTTCAGGCCATTCCCTTGGTCCTGTCAATGGTCACCACAAAGAAGAGATCAGTGCCTGCCCCTGGCTTTCCTCTCATACTCAACTTTCCATAAACCAGGACCCTCAGTGGGTCCCTTTCCATGGCACTGCTTTCCAGCATCTCATTCCCTGCTCTGTACACACATCCAGCGTTGCCCCATCCCAGGTGCAGAATCTAGCACTTTCCTTTATTGAACTTCATATGGTTGGTGATTGCTCAGCCCTCTAATCAGTCAGAGTCCTTTCTCTGACTATTTATTAGCAGTCTCTCTCTCTATTTATTAGTACTAGTATCTTCCAGAGTCCCACTTACCAGATCAGCTATTTCATTTTATGTTCACAGCTAATTTGCAGTGTGTTTACATCATGCCACACTTACTGTAGAAAACACTCTTCATCTTTCTGCTCATAAAATCTGTACCTCTTTCCTCCCTGCAGTCTGTTTCAGCCAGTGTGGAACAAAGGAAGCAGCTCATTAGTCTGTGAAATCCAGTTGTCAGCCGGATATTTGAGTCTCACCTAACACACCAGAGTAATTCCCTGCTTAAAAGTGAAGCTCATTGGTCTAAAGTGGTGCAGTGAAAGGAATGCCTCTGTTTAACATTTAATGTACATTTACAACATATGTTCAATTTTCCTGTTGCAATGGTTTGCTTTTGATGGCAGGAAAGGAGCACAGACTGGTGGATTTAGTGCAACAGCCTCACCGTAGCAAAATCTGCAAAAGGGCTCTATGAAACCAGATCCACAGAGACAAAGAAGCACTCAGTTCTTTGGTGTGTGTTCTCTGTAGAATTTCTCACTGTACAGGACATTCCCGAGAGACTCCTGCTTAGCAAGAGGACTTAAACACTTGGGGTGGCCTCATGGCATCACAGTTAAGTCTTACCCTCACTGATAAAAATATATCCCTATACTAATCCACAGCAGCCACAGGACCAGAATCAAAACTCTTTGAACACAGAGGAATTCAATACTTATCCAATTTCCACTACTTAGTCTCACTGCAAGAACAGACCTCACTACATTCAGAAAGCTGAAGCAGTTTCAGGCTGAGCAACAAGTTGCTCAAAATCATATGCTGAGTTTTCACTTTTTGTATTCATTTGTCTTTTACTTCCACCACAATCTGCAACATTTCCAAACACAATCCCACTGGAGCAGACAAGATTATCTGTAGAAAGTTTTGTTTTAGAAACATCTCATTGGCAGTGCAACTTCATTAAAAGGGAGTCAACTAATCCCACTTGGCTTAATGATGAGTAGAAATTAACATCAAGCTATCAAAGATTCACCAACTACACAGAATACAGAAGCGGAGGGTACCACAACGATCACAAAGATGACTCTCAAATATAGCTAACAGAACATGTGTTGTGGGGGGTTTCTGATTTTAATTCAGTCTTAGAGCTATTCCATCTTGGTTTTCTGGAGAAAAAGTTCTTTTTCCATCCTAACTCTGCATCATTTCTTACAATTGTACCCTTCAAACTGATTTTTAGCCTCACAATATAAATTACCACAATTTATGGCATCTTCTCTTCAAAACAAAAAAGGTTAAGGGGTTTGGTAAAGCTCACTTATCATTTCACAACAGTGATTGCATATACTGAAAAAGTTATAGTGAAAAGGCCTGATTCAGCTCATGCTTCATGAAGTCTCACCAAATTCAGTGACTGCATTAAATGAAAGCCAGGGCAGAATCTTAACTCCGAATAACAATTTTCCTGGAAGCCTGAAAAAAAGATTTGCCTTCAAAAGTAAATTACACCAATTTTTCTGTCTGCTCTTAAGCTCCTACTCTCAAATCTTGGCTTTTTCATACAATAAAAAAAAATACTAAAGCAATCCAAATGGAAAAAATATGGAAAACCTAACTTGATAGAATGCACAGATGTCTCGCAAAAAAACCTTTTCTTTCCATATTTTAATGTAATATAAATATACAAGTCACTTTATTTTGGCTACTTTAAAACATGGCTCTGCCACAACATGATTTCAGTACTAAAGTATCTGCTACCACAGCACAATTTTTTGCAAGTCTCCTCTTGGATACTACAGCTAATGATATATGTTGGAAATACTGCAAAAATAACTTCTTATTTAAAACCCTTATTGATTAAGTCATTATTGAGGTCATTAAATAACAGAGGAAAATAGTTTGTTTGGAATGGACTATAATGAACAGCAGTTACTGTAATGTGCTGGTTCTGAAAGAAATATTCTTTGGAACGAAATGTCTTTTTTATAAGGCAAGGTAAAAGAGGGAAAAGGAACTGGGATTTCTACCAAACCACTAGAACTAAATGGAAAATTTTAACTTCAAATAGTTGGAAACTGCTGACAAGACAACTTACCTACTAAGGGAAATTAGACTTTTTATATGTTACACTACAACTGAGAACATTTCTTTAACATAACACGCTAACTTGATTTGCACCTCACGTGTGAGGTGGAAGTTCACTCACAGCTTTTTTCTGCTTCACTTGATCTCCATAAGTGGGTTTTTTTTATTTATTATTAGGGAAACAGCTATGTTTAAGATGCAGTCCAACTGTAGGTCTTAAACTATTAGGATTCCATGAAATATTATCAAAGCTGCTACACTCAGAGTCAAGAAACACATTTATGCCCCACAATAACACTGGTATAACGTGGTCACTAGCAAAAGCACAATGAGACCTATGAAATATTCTTCCCTTGGATTAAAATAAAATACCTAAGTAACTTGCTTACATTTCATGTACACACAAAAATCTACAACTGTAACACCTGAACACTCATTTATTTCCTTTGGTCAGTGTGTTCAGAAATGCTTGAGCATCCACTTTATGCCTGCTTGTTTAAACAGGATGGATAAGGAGCATGAAGAGATGATACGCATCATAAGAAAGAAAAGTGCTGGCTGACTGGCTTGCAAGTAGCTATCAAAAGACTCCAGCTTTTTCTTGACTTGAAATGGAACCTCATGTATGTTCATCTCTTCATACAGCCCCCAAAATGTCAGCAAACAAGGATGGAGCTGTATTTTTAAAATTACTCTGTAACAGGCATGAAGTCCTATGGTGCTCTGGAGCACCAAACCAGCTGGTGTAAGCACAGCTCTAAGCCATGGTGAGTACGTACACAGGAAAACAAAGTGCTTGCATGGACAGGTCAAACCCTTGCCTGGGAGAGCAAGCCAGTCACCAGCTTCAGGCTGTCAGATTCACTTTGGTAGTTTTTAGCTCAGAGCACTTTTCACTGCCTACAGTCCCCTGTACATCTCTACCATTGCTTAGAACAGACACACTCTCAAAAATCCACTTCGTAACTTTCGGTCAGGTGCTTTTATGCCCTGTTCTGGACTTCTGAAATGTCCAGTTTCCATATTAAGTTTTTCCACTGTAGTGTGCCAGAGACACAATATGATATTAAAGCAGTTTCCCTCTGTCCACTTGGCTTACTTCCCGTAGCTCTCCAGCAATCACTGTTGTTATTGAACACAAGACTGAATCAGCTAAAATTAAAATGTTGACATTCATAAAAATCAAATGTCCTTATTCAAATGGCCTTTCCCCTCAGAGACATTTACACAACTCCAGCTGATCTCAGTGGGATTTTTACATGCAATTGGGGCCCAAAGTTTAAACAGCTTTCTGTATGTGTTTTTTAAAACCGGGTTTCAAAATCAATCTGCAGTGGCAAATTTTGTGCAAAGCTATGTTTCATTTAAGTTAAACATAGGATTTCTGTAAGCCAGCATCCTAAAATGTCAGAATCAACTAAATAAGCCTTCATTTGCAGAGGCATATACCAAAATGTTCTGGCCTGAGTCCTGCCTTGTTTACCATGGGCAAAGGTCAGGAGTATCCCATTGTGTCAGCAGGCTAGGATGCCACAGCCAAGGAGCCGAGTGTATGCATCAGATGGGATGATAGCAGGATCACTTCAGTGTTACTCTTAATGGTCAAACTCTCCTCAGCACTGGGGGAAGCAGTCACATGGGTGGGCTGATATCTCTCCCTCCAAGACATAAAGTGGTTAGAAACCAGCCCTCAGGTAAGTAGAGAGGGGATGTGGGCATGGTACAGGGGATAGCCAAAGACTTACTACACAGAGGCATCCTCACATGACCCCATTACAGCAGATTTCTTCTCTTCTGCAGAAAGGCAAGAAGATGTCAACCAGGAGACTTCTAACCCAAAACAGAGGGACTTTGGCCAGAGAGCTCCTGAGTCCCTGATCCTGATCTAGGACAATGCCAACAGGTGTACACATTCAGTCCATTTCATATTCCATTTGTCTTTTCCAAGTTATTCAGTTAACACTGTGTAGAAATACCTTCTTATTATTCACTCAACCTTCCCCTCTTGGGTTTTTTTTCTGATACATATTTCATTTCCTAGATAAAACTAAGATAATTTTCCGCAGATTATCAAGTCAATTTCAAATGTCACACTCAAAAATCTTGGAATGTATCATTTTAAAAATGCATGATACAGCATTAAATCTCCTGAGGACACTGAGTCCTTGTTTCTGTCAGGACGGAAGCAGCACTACGCAGTCTGACCATTACGTAAAGTCACTGTGATATGCTAAAAACCGCATTGTAAGAAAATGTCACTTGAATTTGTACTATTCTCCCTGTAGGAGGTCATTCATTTCTAAAGCATTCTTATGTTACTAAAGAAACAACAAAAAGGAATCATTTATTTACCAAAGTACTGCTATCCATTTTCTGACCAAAAAAAAAGCCCGCCTCCAAAATCTCCAAACCTAAACTATAAGAAACATACAACAGAAAATCACTTCAAACTGAAAATAACTCAGCCACGACAACTTTTTTCATATATTGCTTTAGTACAGCTTAATTCTCACAACACAAATAGCTACTCCTCAGACAGAATGGAAGGTTTGGGCCCTGTATCACTGAAAAAAAGATTCTCTTTCTAAAGCAGAAGACACAATGACATAATTATCTCTCAGATTTATCTCCTGAATATAATACAATGTGCCTCTTTTTGCTTATTCTAAAAAGCACAAAGATAAGAAACAAAATGGGCTGACACTTCTGCTAATGAAGACCAGCAACCTCATATTTGTCAAAAGAACTTTGTCCTTTTTTACCAACAGTGTGTCTAGCTTAGGATTTTCACCAATATAAGTGGAAATACTTGGAAATTTCTCCATGCAAGCAAGACGGAAATCTGATCACTGAATATTTTTTTTCTAAAAAAAAAAGTAAAAATAAACCAGCCTTTTTTCTAAATTTCTCTGAAATCCGTATTTAAAAGTGTAATGACTTGCCTGATTACAGTCAGTTACTCAAATATTCCTAAAACTTCTCTGAAAACCATATAGCTGCCAGCAGAAGGACACATAAACCATATCTTCAGCTTTCAAGCTTTTCAGACATTTATTAGGATTAAGCATTTCTGTATAGATTGCTTAATCTAGCAATGAATTTGTTACTCTTTAAAACAACTGCAAATTATGAAAGTTAATCTGTTTAGCAGCAAATGTACAGTATGTTCTTTTCATCTGACAGCATGCATTCAGGCAGAAAATCAAACTCTTGCCAGATTTAAAACCACTTCTCTTATTAAAAAACAGATTAGGAAAACAGTAGCTCTCACAAACTGCTTGCTGTCTGCTGCATTTAGACTCACTGCCCTCACCATATTTCTCACTGTATTTTATTTCTGGTGTGTGAAGACTTGGGTAAAGATCATATGATCCCAAAAAATATTGTTTGGAATGTTTGTAGATGAGAGAAAGACTTTTCTCTAAGACATTCCATGGGTGCTTCTTGCTTGTTCTTCAAACTGTATTACATAACATCAAAAATAACAATCAGTGCAAATTTGTTTAGTTTCCCCAGCTGTCACAAACCCTGTTCCACCATACAGCAAGTGTCAGCCTGCACTGATTTAATTCACTTTAGCAGTTTCAACAACTTTGTGTGAGCTGAGGGGAATCATAGCCAAAAAAGTATGTCTGAGGAAAATTTTTCCATGGCACTTTATAGAAGTGCTCCAACCAAAGCTGCCCAGTGATGGATCGCCATGCACTTTTCAAAGTGAGAGAATAAAAATGGAGAGTTTTCTACAGCACATATTTTGCACATGCAGTTATGTTTAAAGCAGTATGAAATATAAAGCTCCAGAATTTTCACCTCTGGATGGCAGTTCATAACTGTAGACAAAATCAGCCAGTGACTGAAAGAGGTCATACAAAAGATGAGAATGCTGCAAGTTTCCTAAAATCTGGATTATTGAAGAAGGAAAGCACACTCCTTCAACAAAGGGTCAAATATGTTGTTTCCCTTTTCCTGGTCCAAAAACACCAAATAAAAGAAATAAATCCATTCTCTCTGAATAACAATTACCTGGTAATGGAACAGCACTCTCAGAAATGACTCATTTTCTGATTACTCATTTGCTAAAGCCTCTACACTGTGTTGTCCGTGAACAGTTCATAAAATGCTGATCCTCTGGCATGTGTTTATCTTAGGGCTGGACCAGAGAGCTATGCAAACAGTTTATAAAAGAGATTATCTACAGTTACTTGGGGGAATATTTGCCCTTGCTGTTTTATGCAGAGAAACAATAAGGGCAAGCGTATGCTTAGCAAAAAGAAAAACACAAGGAGAAACTGAGATTACCCAGATGGTAAATGATATCAAGTACACAGAATGATTTCTGGGTTTCTGTGGATTGATTTTCCTGCGGATCCTGAAACAAACAAGCCACTTCAAAACTGAAAAACTACCATGCAGAGCAAAGCAGAGGAAGACAGGGCGAATTGTAACTGCTCCAAACTACTTTGGAGACAACAAACATTACTGAAGGGCCTTCAGTGAATGCCTGGGCAGACATGTCTGTGCAGATCAGGTTAGAGAAGTCTAAAAATTTCTCAGGTTTCTCCTCTGCTGAAGGATACTCTTGTCTGAGAGTAACTGCCATTGTGTGTCGTCCTACTACATGCAGAACAAAATAAATCATCACCTAAAGCAGGAAGAATGTCTGCCTACATCCTTAATCACAGGAGACCATTTAGTTATTCAGTAAAATTCCATAAACATCTGAGAGTTTAGATTTTTCATTTCCTGCCACTTGACTATAAGATAGTTGGAGAAGGTAGTGTATCCAGCTCCTCTTTTCTCCCTTTCCTATTAGAGCTGAAATTTTCTCTACACCCAAACTGATTCCTCTTAGGCTACATATCAATTCCATGAACTAGCAGCTATCCCAGTTTGAAAGGCAATCTCAAGCCTAGCTCCTGATATGATGAGCAACTATGGCACCACTGACTGAATAGGTTTGGTGAGAATTCATATGGTGAAGACATCAAGTAAGCCCCACAGGGATTCCTGATACAGGAAAATACTTAAGTGCTCAGTCTTTCTGGGTTGTTGGCAATGAAAAACACACACCACACTATTTTGTTTCTCAGACACCATGGCTCATGGAAAAACTAACTGAAATACTAAACACTTTTTTATGCTTCCTTTCACAGCTTTTTTGTCATTACTGTTGATAAGTTTATTTCTCCAGAAGTTAAGACCTGTCCTATTTCCAGCCTCAGTCAGACAAGTTATTTCAGCTACTCATTAGTCAAGTATTCACTTCACTGACCTGTGTAACTTTTCATCGTGGTCCAACCATATTTATTTTAGCTTCACAGCCAGCATGAAATCTCTTTTCATGTGACTTTCTATACTGAGCTTTGAAATTTGAATGTTACCTTTCAGTTCCGAAATTGCAACCCTTTTATTCATAATTGTCCGGGTTTCTTCAAAGGTTTTGTTATTTTATCCTTCAGTGAGGTAAGATGGGACCATTTGTCTTATATGCTGCAGCAAATATTCTGAAAACCTTTCATACTATTAGTCAGAGTCTTTTAAAAAATCTATGACTATGTTCAAAGAGTCCTGGCTTAATTCAAGTACTTTTATTGCCCCATGAAATTGCAGATATGCTGATTACTGAAATACATGGTAGATGTTCCATGAGGAAATATCATGAATTAGACTTTCACTGTCATGCAAAAAGAAATTTGTATTTTGTTCCCTCCCTTTGATCACCCTGTAAGGACTGACATCTCTACAATGCTCTTACTAACATTTTATCTAACCAAGAAAACTTAAGAGACAGTTTTAATATGAAGAGTAATGTTTTCTGAAGAGCACCCTTACAGGATTTTCAGATCCAGCTGAATCTTCAAGGAATTTAGACTTGAGTCATGAAATCATACATGTCAAAATGGTAATTTTTAATTTGGTTTCCTCCCAGCTAAAGAACTGAATAAAAAGTCATTCAGTTGAGTGATAGGATCTCCTTTATTCATATTTATCCTGAGAAAAAATCTGTGACAGAATTTTTAATGTAATGTTTTAATTCAGTTGCTTAGATCAAAATTTCTTACAGGAATGATTCTGCAACCATTTAAGTCCTACATCCATTTTAAACTTTGTCTGTTTGCATATAAGCCCATTCCTAAGACAGAGGCAAATATTCTTTAAAATTATTTGGCTCTTTAACCAATGTTGAGAATGTTTTTCTTCTTAGTAAAAATTTAGCAATGCAGAAAGTCCAAATAAGAATCAGAGCCCTCAAGGGGAACACAGGGCAGGGAGCACTGAAAAGACAAGTCAGTCGGTACCAGAGACTGAATTCTGTTTTTCTGATGATTTTGTCTTTTGGATTCTACTTTATTCATTCACTGCTCTCTCTAGGATGTGTTTTAACTGAAGCTCTAGGCAGTGCCCTAAAAGATTTTTCTTTCTCAAGTTTTATGATAGGATAAAAAGCTAAGCTTACTTTATGAATTTGAAACACACTTGATCTCTCCACATCTCCATGTTAATAAAGGAGCTCTCCTAAGTTTACTGCAAATATACTCAAAGAAAATGTTTGCACCCAATGTAAACAGTTAATTTGGTCAACCCTTTACTAAAACTTGAGGTATTTCCCTAAGGAAGTGAACAATTCAGTCTGTTTAACAGTGAGACAGAGGCCTCTCAAGATTTGTAAAGGAAGACTGAGGCATTCCTCTATCCACTGATAGCACAGAGGAAAAAGCAGGGCTGTCAGGTTCCTATGTCTACTTAGGATATAGTCTGGTTTTGTTCTGCGAGTGAAATTTGCATTCCTGGATAGACAGTGGCTCATGTTCAGTGGAAAGAATAAAGGAGACTCTTGCCCGATATACTCTACAGTTTTGTGAACCTGCTGGGGTGTGGAGGTGAATTCAAACTCTCACACACAGCATAAAGTCTACATTTTCACCCTCTCTTTTCCCTCCAAAACTGTTAGACCTAGGAAGTGGCAGTACCACCACCAACAGGGAAGTTCATTAGGTCCTGATCATCTCTGGCTTTTCTGGAGGACATGGGCAAAATATTGATACCTGATGTCCTTTATCTGTATCTCAGCAATGTTCTGGGCAGGAGACAGGCCCTTTTCTCCTACAAAAGGAACCTTTTGGACCTTGCATGGGTAGACAAAGGAAGGGAGTTAGGAAACTTTCAGCATGAATTGCAAGGCGCCTGATTCTCTGGTGGCTGCATCCTGTCTCAGTGTAAGCAGGTCTTAGGTAGTGGGACAAGCAGGCATTTGGTGTCTAGAGCTCTCTCTTACTCCTTGGATAGTCAGTGGACACAGAACTCATTTGGAAGAAAAATGAGATCTCAGATGGACTATCTGCCTACTGGAAGTATTTGCCTTTCTTCATCGATCGCGGAAGAATCCTAGAGAGTCCATGCTGCAAATGGCAGTGTTCAAATGCCTAATGGCAGTGTTCAAGTGCCTAAATTTTAGCAGGAAGAATTCAGCACATTGGTGAATTATTGGAACTGATTTTTAAATTATTTTCTTTTACATTTTCCTATTTGAAATAGGTTTTCTGGATTGTTTCCTAACCTATGTCTTTAACAAAAAGTTAAATTGATGGAGAAACTGAGAATCAAGTATATTCCTACTGTAACTCGATTAGCAACAATGGACAAATCTTAATTCCACAGAATTAATCCATAAGATGTTTTCAAGTGTGGTGCCTACACAGCTGCAGTGCCAGACTTCAGCAGTACATCACTGGCCAGCACAGAGCAGAGTCACACTTCCTTTCAAGGCCTACGAGGCAGCTTTCCCTGTCCTCTGACAATCTACAGATGACACTGAGAATGCTCACAGAGAATTAGTCTGGAAAATTCTCTGCTCAAAGTCAGAGAAACAGCAGCCTCCCCTCCTTATAAAAAAGTATTTGGGTCTGACTTATGCTTTTACCAGCATTCTGTTTATGCTCAGCTCCAGATTCTTAGTTAGAAGAAGGATTTGGCTCATTATCTGTAGGCCTAAGACTATGTGTTTTTTCTTTGAAGCAAAAATGGCCCCTGAACATCTTTAGATCTCAGTACTGTAGGAATGCTGCAAATTTTCAAATGGATGAGATACTTTAACCTCATTAATTAATCCTGTTACATTAAGAACAATATGCCACTAAAACTACTTGGAAGATGATAGTTATAAGACAAAATATGTAATGGAGGCTGGTGTGGAAATACAGTCAGTTTTGGTTGGTGCTTCTGGCAATAGCTTTTTCAAGAGACACAGAGTCCCCTCCACAACCAGTGATTTAACCCACTTTTTTTTCTTTGAGGACAGTAGGTTTGGAAAGTCCATGTAAAGTAGGAGAGTGTCTTTATGTCTATTTTTCATTCACATATTTACTTTTACAGAAAACTTGGAAAGACACTTTAAGACACTATAAACATCAGTCAGACAATGAATGACTGTGCAGAAACAATAAATAATTACCTTCAAGTGTTTCTCCCTCTCCAGAAAGGGCGTCTCCTGCTCCAGAGGCATACAAGGCAGACACAGTCAGTGTATACCTAGTGGCTTGGTCCAAGCCTTTCAGCACTTTAGAGGTAGTGTCCCCTTTCACAGTCACTTCCTTAGTTTCACCTCCTGCGACTGGAGTGTACGTTATAAAGTACTGCTGCACTTTGCCAGGAGCAGCACTCCAAGACAGCTTCATTGTTGATGTCGTAGCATCAGAAACTCTCAAATTTCTTGGATTTCCTCGGACTGCACATGTCAAAAGATATTGAAAACAAGTAGAAGCAAGCTTAATTTCTTGGTTTCTCTTTTAGGTTACCACTTTTAGGGTGTTATGCTAAAAAACAATTCCTCAGTAGGCTGCACCAACACTGCTACAGTGTACCTTTACTGTAATCAGGACTGTACAATCCCATTCCCACCCTCCTTAGGCAAAAATGCCCAATAAAATTTACTTTATTTTTTTTCTTGTTAAAGCAGGCTCAATTCTGAAGCACTTACACATACTAGCGCCTCAAGATATGTTCAGATTCAACAAAGATCCATATTGAAGTCACTGTCTTCAGAATCAAGTCAAAGATGACAAATAAAATGTGAAATTAACATGTTTTTATTTCCTAAAGATGTCTTTTTTGATGGTAACTTTCATGGGTCAGTGAAGTATCAGCAATGATCAGGACATTCATACTGTCTGTATTTTCTGGATTTAGTTTAATAAGGCATGATACATGTTAAAGGACCACTCATTTTCACAGACATTAAATCTACAGTGATAGCTTGAGAAAATTAAATGTTTCATTAATTCCTTGCTAAACATTCAGCACCAAGTGCAAACAGGGTCTGAATTTGCTCAAAAGGTATATAAGGCATATAATTTATATCACTGACAATATGAAGAATCATGGGGACAATTAATTAAACATACAAGGAGATGCTTCACCCAATTTACCTTGCCATTTCAGGTTCAAGATACCGTATTTTAAAATGAAATATTGCACTTTTGATAAATTCTGTTTTCTTAAGTTATCTCTTAGCTAGGCTTGGGCAATGTTATAGCTCTCTGTTCATCTAGGATGACACATATGGACTATAGGGTTTATTCTCTTTTCAGTATGAATATGTCAACATGTCAATATGTCAACAAGTGAGTTTTTCTTACGCTTACTGTATTCACAGCATTGATCATGTACCTTCATCAGTTTTTGCATATCCATTCAATGAATTCCCAGGCCCAGACTGATACTCAGGAATAACAGACACTTCGTATCTTGTATCTTGGATCAAATTCTGTAGAGTAGTTGATCTATCATTTGCTGAGACAGTCACTTGTCTCCTTTCTCCTCCAGTAAGTGGTCTGTAAACAAGCCTGTACCGTAGGACATTTCCTGGAGCTGGAGTCCAACCCACTACAAAGCTGTCAGTAGTTTCATCTGTTATCCTTAAGTTTCGAGGAGCACCTTTAACTACAAAGAATATACACATGTAAGTTGTAAATATTTGCCTTTAGTAAAGCAGTATCTGAGGTAAAACTGTGCCAACCATTCTGTTAGCTCATCCAGTTTACCAAAACTGCTTATATTGCCCTCCCATTGCTTTAGGGTACACACACCTTTAGTCATTTCTGAAAATTTAGGGTCAGAGTTACATTCAGCAGTGGAACAAAGTTGTCCCCAAAAGTACATGCATCCCAGTTTATACAACTGCTTTTGAAACTTAAGACAGTCTGACTGTGTTTAGTGGTAACAGTAGAACTGAACTGTGTAAAGGAACATTTGGGCATAGTGAGGAAACTTCTTAACACAACAAATGGTATAAGTTTCCTTGCTGTGGCCATTTGCTTCACTTCCATTTACAGGTGGTTGTCAGATACACCTGACTACATATAGGCAGTTATCCTATTTGAAAGAACAAACAAGGAAAAGACAACAGCAACAAAACCCCACCAAACCAATTCTATTTCTTTCAGTATTTCAAACAAAAAACATATTCATTGCAATATGAGTTGCATCTAATGTTTAAAGGTTTCTGAATTTAGTCTCTAACTCAAGGAAATAGTTTGTTGTCCTAGAAACTAAAGAAAAAATGTGGTGAATTCTTTAACCCAGTCTGTTCCTTGAAAAAAGACACAGCAGTTCAGATGAACTCAGTGGGCACACCAAACAAGACTTGACTCTTCCAACAGACATAAAGATCTGCTGTACTGCGCACTGCTTAGCAGTATGTAGCATTGTCACTTAGGGAAAAAAGTTCTGGTTTTTTGTTGTTTACTATCTATATTCCGTAAGTATTGTTCTTCAAAGTTAAGAGTGAAGTAATTAATAATCCTAGCTTTTAAAAATAAACTTGTTTTCTATTAATCAGAAACACAATACTCAACTTCAAATCCTTTAAAAGCCTGAAACCAAAGTTAATTGCCAAGAAAGCCATCTGGCTCAAACTGTTAGCTAGATCTGCATGGAGAGCCGCTGATGTTTACATGGCTGTAGAACTCTGTCTTCTCAGACTTGCTGGGATGTCATCAGATCACAATGTTAACAGTTATTTAAGGTAGTATCAGTTACAAATGGGAAGACAGATTATTTTTATTAAAGCTTTTCCATCTCCTGTCCCTTACGCATACAAGCTACATGTTCTATCAGCCAAGAGTTCGTCTGTTTTCCTAAGGGAAAATTATGTGTGGCCAAAATATTCTGACTGGTACAGTCATGGAAATGTGCACACTGACAGTGAAACCTGTATCTTCCAAACTTAACATCCAATCTAAGCTATTTTGTAAGTGTTTATTTCTATCAGTCTTAAGAGAAAAGAGCAATTAACAAATCTTCATGCTGTTTCTTTTGCTCCCTTGGAATCATTTATGTCATCAAAGGTCACAAATGACAGCATGGAATAATGAAAAAAAGTAGATCAATATTTTAAAAAGCATGATTTATAGTAGACTGAGTATTCAACTACTGGAATAGAAAATCAAATCTACTGTCATGCCGCTCTTTTCAATCAGGAGAAATGCATCATGGCAACTTTATCAAGGAAAAGTAAAGCTACCATTCTTAAATTTACAGCCATTGATCCCATAAAACACATATTGACATCAATGGCAGTTTTGAATAAGTTATTGGATCCGACCAATGAATTTCTGATAACAAAACCATTTAACCAAAACTCAAGCTCCTTTAAGCCTATTGTATATAAAACAAAATTTCTACTAGTGTTAAATTAGATATAGACATAGCAAATTGCATAGGCACACGTTTGTCTTGAAATGTATAACATGCATTCCTGCATCAGAGTCATAATTATTAAATACAGTCAAATAGAATAGAATAGTTCAGTTGGAAAGGATCTACAGTGTTCATCTAGTTCAACTTGAGTCTATATTGACAGTAATTCATGCCACTGAATTTAATATTGAGAACACTCTAGTTCATTTGAAAGGAGGCCACTGCAGAAACACAGCATCCATCCAACGTTCAGGAAACTTAAAGCCCAATATTAGCAACTTAATGCTTGCATGGTATTGGAATTTTAAATCTTTACTGAATGCATTGAGATACAATAATGTTTATTCTCATCCTGCATGGCAGTACAGCTTCTCAGCCTTAGTTGGCTGTTCCTCATTTACCCGTTCTCCAGCTAAGCAAATTCTTATTTGAACATATGACTCCCTTGTATCTGAGAATAATGGGAATCCTACCTTCTAAGGTGGTTTCCTCTCCATCCAAGGGAGGGCCATCACCATCTTCATATTCAGAAATCACACTGACTGCGTAAGTAGTTTCAGGTAGTAAGTTGGTGAGAACTGAGCTAGTACTTGAAGCTGGTACAGAAACAATGAATTCCTCTCCACCGACTGCTACTTTATATTTAATGAGATAGGACAAAACCTCTGATCCAGCTGGAGACCAGCTCACTTTGAAACTCTCTGATGTTATGTCAGAAAAGACCATGTTCTTTGCAGGTACATAAGCTGTATGGGAATAAAAATGTGCATATGAGGCATACTTGCCAGAATATGTTAAACACAAAATTTCTAAAATAGAAAATAAATGTTCCTCAATAATTTGACTTATTCTAATTGAACAGATATTTCATTGCATGTGCACAGTATCTGTTTTCTATATTTTCTTATATCTATCAAATTTCAAGAAGATCATATCTAGGTTGCCTAAAATCTTTCAACAGTGAGCAGAAGCACCAACTCAGTGATTTCTAGATCAAATAAAAACAATCCATCTAGAAAAAAATATATTTATGAAAACTTAATTTAGAATCTGATGATCAAGTTGGGTTCCCTACTTCATATGTCCAATGAACAGCAATAACAGTATGTCCTCAATGGAAACTAAAAATTGTTGGGATTTTTTTCAGATCTAGATTAGAAACAAGACAAAATAAAAACCAGTATTTTTTCAGGAATGAAGTCAAAGGGGAAACAAGGAATTTGACATGAGGGACAAACACAAATCTGACATCCTGGGCTTGTTTTGGTTGGCCTAGTCAGCCTAACAGTGGGGATCTTAAAACTGTTTGAGTCCTCTAAAACAAAGGCTGCTTTGCTGATTTGTTTCTCTTTTGTTATCCTGAAACAAAAGACTTATTTTTAAAGAGAATGGGGCTTTCAACACTGGGATCCTTCAATATTAGTGTCCGACTAAACATAGGTAGGGACACCGTGGGTGCAGCTAATCATAAGTAACTATCTGACCAAAAGTTGGCCATTTAGAAACCTTTTGAATATTAAACATTGTCCATGCTGGCCTAGTTTGGATGCATGTGAAGACTTTCCTGTGCTACTTCATTTCAGTCTTTTCAGTTAGATTGCAATCACTATTACCTAGCATCTGCTCTCTCAAATTGTCTGGTCTACGCCCATTTCAGAGGGCCATTAATTTTACCCTAAAAATTAATGAAATTTGAGAGTTGTCATTACTTTGTTGCTTCTGAACATCTAAAAGACAAGCGTAGACTTGCTACCTCATTTTGTAGAGCTAAAAAAGGAATGCCCTGGTAACTGTTTTACTCAAAAACATCGAGTGCAAAAGCAGAGCATATCCACTAAGGTCATTCCAACAAACACACATTTTAGTAGCTTTTATATACCTAGCAGGGTTGGGGGAAAAAAATTTCTCTAATAATTTTTTCATTTCCATTTATCCATTTATTTCACCTGTTGCTTTTAATATGTTTGAAAATGAGATGCAAATCCCCAGTTATTAAAATTATCATTTGTATATGGACAATTTCATCAATATAAATTCTTTAGATAACTATAAGCACAAAACATTGGTTCAATTCCTTTTTTCATTGCATTTTCTACATTCCTCTAAGTAATAGTAGTTACTTACATTTTCTCCTTATAGCAGCTAGTTCCTGCTCAATTCGTAGGCAGACGGATTGTGTAAGCTCAAATGATATTCTTTGAAAAGCATCAAAATCTTCCACTGTGTAAACGTGGGTTTCCGCAGGAGGTGATGCAATTGCTTCCAACTCTGTACGCACTGCATCCTTCACACCAACTGCAAATATTTCTACATCTGCATCCCTCAGCTTTATTGCAGGTTCTTTAAAAGCATCTGACGATTTTCCATCAGTGATAAGAATCATGACTCTCGGCACATTTGGTCTTGATCCTTTGCTGGTAACAAATACTTTCTCCCTGACATATGTCATTGCTTTCCCTGTGTTGGTAGATCCACCTCTGTAGGGGAAGGTGTTAATAGCCTGAATTATGTCTTCCACTCTGTTGTATCTGTTCAAAGAAAACTCCATATGGGGATCTCTGCTATACTGGACAAGACTTATCTGTACTTTTCGAGGTGATATCTCAAAGCTTTTAACTAACACTTCCAAAAATGCTCTTACTTTTACAAAATTGGCAATACCAATGCTGTAGGAACCATCCACTAAAAATACAACATCAGCTTTTACATCCACACCACGTGAGCATTCTGCAAAGAAAAAGAATAACCATTGTAAATAGATTTTCAATAACCACATAGCATTACAATTGCATCTGTAGATCATGTATTACACACAGCTGCTTATAAATACAATAAACTATGCTAAGCAAAGCTGTTTATCAAAAATAATAAAGGTATGATATTAAAACAAGCATCAGAGGTTTCATCAATGAAAAGCTACAATTTGAAAATAAGATAATGGCTCCAAACTCACCCACTTGAACTTTTACTTGTTGTGTTTTTTCCATTATGGTTATCGGCTCACTGGGGGTCAGTCCTTTCATTGCATAAACGTTAATTTGATACTCTGTGTCTGGAGAGAGATCTTTAACATTCAGAGCAGTGGTCTGAGGGCCCACACTCAGTACATGTTGCTTTCCCCCAGCTATCATTGGAATGAACTGCAGACGATAGCCAGTTATTTGGCTTGTGGATGGATCCCAAGTGATTCTAACAGACTTTGAGGAGATCTGAGTGGCTACCAGATTGGAAGGAGGCTCCACCACTGAAAGAAATCAAAAGCAAACCGAGAATATTAGTTAAAATTATAAACATATTTTCTTAACAGTTTTTATTTCCGGAATAAGTTTAGTTATCTTTGCTTGATCTTTACTAAAAATCACTTTTTGGAGTTTTTTAAGCATAAATAAACAGAAATTAATTACAGGACAGTCCAAATGAGACATCAGTGAGAGGGCAAAAATATGAACAGAGCATTCATGGTCCCCTAAGTATAGCAGAAGTTCCAGGAGAATTCACAGAATTCACAGAATGTCTGGGTTGGAAGAGACCTTCAAGATCATCGAGTCCAACCCGTGCCCTAACACCTCAACTAGATCATGGAATGGAGTGCCATATCCAGTCTTTTTTTGAACACATCCAGGGACAGTGATTCCACCACCTCCCCAGGCAGTCCATTCCAGTACTTTATCACCCTTTCTGTAAAAAATTTTTTCCTAATATCCAACCTATATTTCCCTTGACACAGCTTGAGACTGTGTCCTCTCGTTCTGTCAGTTGCCCTGCTCTAAAACTGCTTCAATCAAAAGTGAAAGCTACGCTCACAGAAACACAACAGAAAGGGTGAAAAAATGCAGACTTGAGCAGAGTCCTAGGACAGCAGAGTCATCTCTACTGCCTTTTTTGTCAGAGAATAACTAGTTACTTAAAGCCTTACAGGGCCAGAAAGCTGCAGTGATACACCTTCATGTCTTTTTCTTGGTATTCTCCAGTTTTCATGCTTTGGTTCTTAATCTATTACATATTCTGACCCTTCACCAAGCAGTTTTTTCCCCTTTAATACATTTTTCCATGGAAGTGATGCCTGCATCCAAACTCACTCTGATAATTCCACATCACTGTGTTGCCTTTGAAACAATGGAATAATGGAGCTATTCCAAATCTACACCACATGTTCTGTTACCTTGCATTGAAAGACACAAAACTGAGACCAGTTTTCCACACTTGGTAAGTGAGGCAATTGATCAAACACTAGAAATAAAGCAAAGGAAGTAGGGATAGCCTTTTCAATAGACATTGGAATAAACTGAAGCTAGAAATACATTTTTATAAAGTGTCTCACCTTCTTCCCCACTAACCAGTTCACCTAGTTGTTCATCAACACCAGAGCATACTTGCAAGATAATTTCGTTCTGTATATCCACAATTCCATCAAAATTAGCCACATTGAACACATGCTTCAGCGAAGGCTGAGATGCAATTAGCTTGAGTTCCTTTGCATCTGCTGCTTTGATACCTAGAAGTTGCAATAGACAGGACTGTGTTCAGTAGCCATAAAATACAGACACCTGTGAATGTATTCCTGAAGTATCAAAACATCCTGGGGTAAAGCTGAGTTTAAATTCATTCTGCCTTCTGTCATGACCAATAATCAAGCTACAAAATAATGAATAATGCAATGAAGTGGTAGATTCAATTTTCAACCAGGGAAAATAATGTGGTATAAGAGAAGAATGAGGCCAAGCTTGAAACTATGCTAGTCAGTCACATTAATCTCCATGTAGGAACTACATAATTACTATCTAATTAACACAACTGGTATGTTCCACTCTGGAGGGCACAAATGACCCATTTCAACGCATACACATGGAAAAGGGGCATAGTGACGTTCTTCAAACACATAGTCTGCAAAACTTATAAAGTAACTTTTTACGAAAGGTAATCTCTCAATCATTAGAAAAACTCAACATACCCAAGGAAAAAACTTCAACTCCTATGTTGCGAAGCTCTCTTGCAGGAATTTCTACATCATCTTGAGCTTTTCCATCAGTAATGACAATTGCTACCTTGGGAAAGCCTTTTCTTGCTCCAGCAGACTCAGTGAAGGTGTTTTGAACAAGGTAATCAATAGCCTCACCTAAAACCAACATCACAAGTTGTGTTTTATCAGATTTGTATGAACTAGAATTTAAAGCAAATTTGAACTATGTAATGAAATGCTGAATAAACATGTGGGTGGGAAATCTGTACCTGTCATCGTGTTGCCACCTTTGTAAGGTATCCTTTTAATTGCATCAATAAGATCACTTCTTCTGAAATACTGATTTAAATTGAACTCTGTTCTTGTATCTGAACTGTACTGAACAACTCCAACTCTCGTCTTTTCTTCACCAATGTCAAAAGCTGATACAAGGGCAACCATGAAGTCCAGAATATATCCAAAGTTATTTCTTCCTACACTCCATGAACCATCTACCAGGAAAACTAAATCTGTCATTGCGCTTATGGAGCATCCTGGAACACAACAGGGAAAAAAAGAAAACCAACTTTATTAGCAAATGAGCAATTGCATTCTTACAAATCAGTGAGAAATCTCTAATGGAAACTTAGTAGGAAGAAGCCAAAGCAAACAGATATTTAAAAGATTGATCTTATCTGGGATATCTTGCTTGCAGAAATATTATTCACGTAAGTGAACACCCATATGAGTTTTCTAACGGCCATTATCAAAAGGGAACTGCTTTGAGACACCTCTCATGGTAATCCACAAGATCTGTTTTGCCACAACAGATGAAAACACCCATACAAATCTTTTTGCAATTTTTCAATGTTACAGAAAAAAAATTATTTTGTTACCACTTGTGCCTTGCATCTTTATTTCCCCATTATAGCTGCACAGGTTCTTCTGCAAAGCCTTTTATCCACAGCACAACACCTTTTGTTAATAGGACCAAGACACTCATGGACGTGCCCAGGTTAGTTGCATGAAATCTCTAGTTTCAGTACCAACTTTGCACCTTAATCTTTCAATGCAGCTCATAAATTCCTTCTATCCCAGTCCCTTCACGAGTTTTCTTAACTTTGCACAACTTTACAAGTTAATTTTTTTGGTAGGTAACACAGAAACACAGTTTAACTTCGTTAAAAACTGTTAACTGTTAACTGTTAACTGTTAACTTTGTCTAGCTAGAGCTAGACCTCAGATAAGATAAATGTCAGATAAATTGAAAGGCAAAACACCTTACTTTGTAATTGAGCCTCAACCTTCTTTTCCTCTGGTATCCCTGGGCCACCTGTCTGAACTACACAAAGCACAACATAGACAGAATTAATGGAGGAAATAGGGTTAAATTTTTAAACATCAAAGAAAAGAATGTAAGCAATTAGAGACACGCATCTGACAAACCTAAGAACATGAAAACATAAATGCAGGTTGTGAATACATCACCTGTACTTACAGATTTGACAACATAGTATTCAGGGTGACACAAAATACAGAAAATGTAAATATTAGAATCCTCTGTATTTTTATGTCTTGTACAGTCACTTCCTGAAAATTAACTGCAACAGGCCTGGAAGAAATACCAATATTACCCCTCTATAACACCTAAGGGAATTAATAATTAGTAATTTTCCCATGGTTCTTTGTGAAGCCTGAGACATGAGACAAAATGTGTCATAGAAGAGAGTCTGCTATGCATTTGTATTTAATGATATTTATTTTATGCTTTTTAAATTATTAATATAAATTATTAAAGCTCAAATTCAATATTTTAGTATGCACTGAGGTATATCGTGTCACATTTTATTATTATTTGATTAATATAGTTTTCTTTCTCACACAGGATGCCAGTTCAATTCATTTGTTACTGAGATCAGTGATTGTCTTCCCCTTGACTTCAGCAGATTCAATTTATAGGAAGTATGTATAGCTCAAAAAACACAGTGGCCTCCTACCAAGAATACTATAGAGGTTGGCAGACACTATATCCATGTTAGTATCCTTTGATATTTCGCATATTTTCTCTGCTTCTACTGGGATTAAGGGAAAAAGGCTGTTCAGACATCTCCATCGGAGGAGAGTTTAGGTATGTGGCAATTTTGTTGGAGAACTGGATCAAAGCCAAGTTTTGTGAATGACCGCTCAGTTATGTTAATTGGCTCTCTAAGTGTATTGCAGCTACTTACTTGTCAGCTGGCCAAAAACAGGTAGACTCTCGTCTTCGTCGTCATATGAAGCTATTGATACAATATACTCTACATCAGGTATAAGATCTGATATGACAGTTTGAGTAGTGCTAGGTGAAAGAGTAAATTCTTTAGTAGGTCCATCTGCAATAAATATATAAAACACTCAATACAGCCTTAAAATCCAATAATATTGATAAGCTGATTGTAAAACAAAATGTAACAGACAGTAATCTATCTCAAACCCGATGACAATTTTAGAATGATACACTTTCTGTTTTCATGAAGTATAAATATTGAAACATAAAACTTCAAGCTCATGTTCTTTCAATAGTGAATAAAATTACTAAAGTGTTTAATAAATTCCAGGAAATTTGAAACTTGAAATGCGCATGCAAAATGTACTATCACCTAACAAACCAAGTCCTGATCTGATTCATTATCACTTTGACACTGATTATTTCTCAAAGTGATGTAGATTAATGGCTGTCTTACAGAGCAAAATACAATTCTTGGACTTTAAGGTGAAAGCATAGAAGAGGAGCAGGGTGATGATTCTACCTTCTTATTGCTCCTTGCAAAGCAAAGGCATCCAAACTTGTTACTTGCAGTCCCAAAACGGTAAATGCTATGGCAAGAATAGCTCTAACTTGAAAGAATCACTGTTTTTCCTGTATGCCCTTTGCTGCTACCCAGGCTTGATCACAAATTTCCAAAAGATTTTAACAGCTACTCTCATACCTAAGTCAGATATAGGCCAAAATAAACTAATGTTTCAAAACATGTAATCACATAAAAAATTTTGACAGAACTCACCATTTGTTGGAACCACAGTTACTCTGTAACCCACTATTGCATCTGGTGGCCTTTTCCATGACATTTGAACATTATGTTCATCTATAATTGTAAAATTCAAGTCTGATGGTGGGTTAACTGCAAAAGATTTATACCAGGTAGATGTTTAAAAGCTTGAACAAGTTTTGGCAAATGAATAAATAAAACAATGTTGAGCAAAGCTTACTAAAATTGTCTTTGCATAAATTTGTTTCCAACAAATATAGAGATATGTTGTTGGAAAAAGAGTAAAATAAAAGCTGACAAAATATGACAAAACATCAAAGAGTATATGCATTACAGAGGACAGCACAGAACATATGGTTCTTGAGTTGCCAAGACATTCAAGAATGGCCAGCAAAATCAAGCACAATAGAAAACACATTTGGATACATGTACAATGAGTTCACAGATAATCACCACATATGCAAACATTTCACATAACAATTAAAGGAAATTTTTTTACATGCTGGGTGCAATCCGTAGAAGCATGCCAAATCACAACCTGCTTACAATATCATGAGATCATTTAGGATGGGGAGAATACAGTACTCTTCTTAATTAGACATCAAGGAATTGATCAGCTTTTTAAATATAGTCTCTGCATATGATATTTTTTATCAATTTCACTGAATCTAGAAACTTGGCAGAGAAAAGAAATAATTTGAAGAATACAGAAAAAGATTGGGTATTCAATGTTCAGTAAAACAATTTCTGTTAAGCTCTAGATATGAATATACATGCAAAATGTATATCAATAATAATGATACACTGATGTATCATTATATTTCAAAATATGGAGAACTCCACCCCTTTGTTCCTAGAAGCCACTAAAGTGACATACTTTGCATGAATACAAAGGATTCAGGAACTAAGGGGATAATAAATGACGTTAGTAATGGTTGCAATTTGCCAAAACATTCGAGCTGATGTGAACTCCACAAAAATAAAATTCTACCTGTTTACACCAGATTTTTGTACAATTTCAAAGGTGTAAACTATTGTTTTCATGTTCCCTTTGCAGCAGGTGTACCCATACTAATAGTGGCATTTTAACATAAAATGCCAGTATGGTTCCAAACAACACAATGGTTAATTATGAAAAGACAACATCAAAATATATTTAAGGACATTTATTTTACAGAATTTATAGAAAATGGCAAAGAGGGCACCAGTGAACTGAACAAATGACTGCAAATAAAACTTGTAGGAGCTGATGACAGAAATAACTGAACAGTACAGAAAGAAGTAGTTTACACACGCTAATTTGCAGCATCATGCATATGTAAATGAAATGTTGATTATTGGTTTTTCAGCTTCCCACAATGGACAAAGCCTCCATGTACAAGGTTCATTACACAAAGACGTTTCATAAATATTTTATAATGATATTCTCTTGGTAAAATTGTCATGCTTATTCATGCAGTATTTTACTGACTCACTGTCAGTGCATGGTAGGTGTATTATATATTATTGTTTAAATAGGTCTACAAAGTAAGATTAGATCCAGCCATACTTTCCTTAACAACTAGTGAGGGAGTTTTGCAGGCATTTTTAAAAGACAGATCTCCTGTTTCACAGAAGACCTCCATCATATGTCAGATTTCATTTCAGATTTGAATATCATTTTAAAAGCAGATAGAGAAGTAAATGCTAGAACATTTAATTATGAAAGGACACTGTCCAATACAAACCGTAAAACTGAGCTAAAAAAATATGGCGTTTTTTCCTTTTAATTTTCTGTAATTTCCAACCATAGGATAATATGGCTTTATAATACTGATACAATAGATAACAGTAGTACTGAATTAAATGTTATTTTTCCTGTTGTCCATACACAGGCAGTGAGATTAGACCACTAACTGCATGCACAGTTTATTCATAATTCAGTTTGTGAGTATCACAATGCTAGAGATGGCAGGGTAGTTACTTAGTATCAAAATCATGCAACACATGTTAATAGTAAAATACATGTAGATGATAAGAATATCATTATAAAATATTGTTTCAGTAGCAATGGCTCAGGACAAATTTAATGCAAAGGCAGAGACAACTGACCTGAGCATGCTTTTTAAAAAAATTCAGTACATGGAAAAAGTAGCACCACCAACCTTGCAAGTAAATTGGAATGTTGCAGCAGAGACTTTAGGCATTAACTGCTGAAGGACAGCAGCAGCCCAACTTGTTGATATCCAAATGACCGGATTCCAGATAAACTGAAAAAGCTGACTGTGAGGAAAAGTCTTTAGCATTTTAAAGGATTTTATTCCATTTTATGATAATTCAGATGTGGATCTTGGCAGGTAACAAGAATAGTACACTGACACATAAGTGATGTATCCATTCATGCAGGTGATCACAGAACAATGGCATTGCAGGGGAACTCAAAAGTCCCCTTGTCCATCCCATGGTCAAGACAAGATTGGCCACCCTATGTCATTCCTGACATGTTTTCTCAGATCATTTTTAGAGACCTCCACTATGGGCAAGACTGCCAGCTCCCCACAGAAATTACTCCAAAACCTCACTGCCTTTATCATCGTAGTTATTTCTGATACCTAACCCCTGTCTTCATTGCTGCACTTTAAATCCATTCATTCTCAGCCTATGGCTGGCTTATCAAACTCAAGCACTGAATACTCCTCCCATTGAAATCCAAAAAGGAACCTTGCTTGAGTGGAAAAAAAAGCAGTTTGGATCCAATGTCATCAAAATGTCTTCCAGATGGCCTGCGAGTGTTTGATACTCAACCAGAACCTCCAAAACATCCATGGACCTTCAGAGGGGTCAGATTTCACCCAAGTGAAACCAGCTGTGGGGCGAAGACCAAACCATGGTCATATGACTGAGAATAGTAAGCTGATCTGAAGTACAGCAAAATATTTAGATGATAAAAACCTTATTGTTATAATAAAATAGGGCAACCGTTACTCTATTTCATTAAAATTCTTCTTCCAGAAGGGAATTCACCGTGGTAAAAATAATACATCTGCAATATTTAATCAAACCAGAGTTCTAGGGAAAAAACGCCCCTTGTTGTAGTAGGAGTTTGCCCCTTTTTAAGAGACAAACCTTAAAACTTCACTCAAAAAAATCTTACGTGTGAATGCATCTTAACTCCAGCAAGTGGGCTTGATGTCAGGCTGCTTGCAGCAGTGAAGTTGCACCTATTCTTACAGTGTAGTGACACTGCTCATCCTTTGTCCATCAAAATCCATGCCAAGCATCTCACTGACTTGTCAAGCTACAGGATCATGATCATAACATATCATGGTGTTGTAGTATTGCCTTCCTACAGTGATCCAGCTGTTGATGCACAGAAATGCATGGCTCCCCTACAGTTTTCCAGAGCATTAAAAAAATATCCTGCTGTACAATCTTATTTCCACAGCATTAATGTTAGCCGCTGTTAGAACTGTGATATGATAATTTCCTTAACTGGATCTTCTATATGATGCACCACAAAAGAAAAACAAAAGAAAAAATCAGACATAATATACTTAAATCATTGCCAGTTCTTGTGTTATATACACATGTAATAAGGCTATAATTTCTGAAAGAAAAAAAAATAGAGAGCAAAGCGTCTTTCTCATGCTATGCAGGTCTCATATTAGCTTGTATTACTTGACAGGTGATATAAAAAGTCTACAGCTTTTTTCAGATAACACAATGTGACTGCTAGAGGATCCCAATGAATAACTTAACAGGACAGAAATAATATGTAACTGGAATATCAAGTAAATTATATCTACAACCAGATTTAAAAGTGATATAACTTGGAAGTAGCTGCCATCCACAATCCCTATATGAAACATATTTTGTGATTCCATCACTGGAAAGGACACACTATAATTAGCATGTAAAATAATGTGTTAGCCCATGTTAAAATAACATGCAGTCTACAGAAGCTGAAGAGTAAGCTCAGCTTTGCCATCCCAGAAATAAGCCCTGCTGAGGCTGGAAGCCCAAACTCTACATTTACTATTTTTTTCAGAAATGACATGAATTTGGCACAACTAGATCATGACCCCAGTTAAGCTCCTCTGAAGTCTGCACTGCCAATCTGACCGGGAGAAACAATGACCTACAGCCTAGAAATGTACTAAAGAGCAGCTTCTCAAAAGAGCAGCTTCGCAGACTTGTTAGATATTCATTGCCAATCACAACACAGAAATATTGCCATCTGTATCTTTTCTTCTTTTTTTTTTTATTTTATACTTGTATATGAAATTTCTTCAAAATAAAAGATGCATAGCTCATAAATGTACTTTGAAAAAAAATCATTTAAATCTATATACCTATACTAGATATCTCAACATAACTGCATATATATACACACCCTGTATATATGAATATTTACCAAATTTTACATGTGTTTGTGCATATATATATATGTGCATATGTATATACACTTACACATGCATGCATATTTTGCTTCTAATTAGCAGCAAGAAAAACAGGGATGTATACTCACCCTCATGTATATAAAAATTTCAATTTCACGTATCAATCTACATGGCTTTCTATTTAGGAACTTTGCAATCAACAGCTTCTTTCTCGAAAGGTATTGCCATCAAAAGATAATAAATTAATGGTCCTACCAACCAGTTCCAAAATTTCAAAAGTTTCAGCTGTCCCAGATCACCTCTAAATCATTCAGTAAATGAAAATTAATGTACAACACAGCTTTACTACAAGACAAAAATTCTAATCCTCCTCTAATTTGCCACTTACTCTACTGGGTGTCCTGGTAACAGATTTTTCACCAGACAAACCTTTTTATGCACAACACGCTTGGATCAGTGATGCCCTCCTTCCCTACCTCCAGCTAGAAAACAGACTTTCTAGGTCTAAAACCCTTTCTAGGTCTAAACCAGTTCCTGAAAAACTGAAAAGTCAGCACCTTCAGAAGCTCAGTTAGGTTACACAAAACCAATTACTTCCTCATTTCTTTCCTGTGCCTTTGAAAATCCCTCCATGTTAAGAAACATGACATGCTACAGAAGCCATGACAACATCGCAGCAGTAATTTGGGGTTATAATTAACAGATTCTTCACACACCAATATACTCGACTTAACTATGACTAAAATAAGACCCCTTGGCTCTTTGTGATCACAGATGAAAATATACTATAACAGAAAGAAATTCTGACGTGGACAGACATGGAATGCACTGGAGTGTTGCTGTGCTGGACTAAAAAGGCACAAAACAACTTAAAGTATAAAATATAGAATCACACACAAGAAGTTTAAGCTGGGCGAGAGATATTAGAAAGACTGCAAAATAAAACAAGAAGAATTTCCCTGTAAAAGGAAAGAGCAAAAATGCTGAGCATGAAAACAGATTTGCTTCCTTGACCACAGTAAACAAACTTCCCCAGTGAAACGGCATGAATGCATTTAGACTATACGTGGGTTTTACCCCCTCTACTCCTAAACTGACTGCCCAACTAGAAACTCCTGTTCTGCTGTACCTCTGTAGAAAAGCTCTAACACCATTACTGCAGGTCACTGCCTCGCCAAGAGCAGCAGAGCACAGCTCTCCCAAAGGACTTCAGAGCGGCTGCAATGCTGATGAAGAACCAGTTTCATGCTGGAAGATTCAGGAATCTGTGGACAGCAGCATTGGATAAACACCAGATCTACTCCCAGGGGAGACTGAAAAATAAAAGCTAAAGGAGGGCAGAAGATAAAACTAAGCTTTTTCTTTCCTCTACTCTCACCCCGTCTTCCCACCTCATATCAAGAATCTTCCTCACATTAAATGGCCCTCTCCCTTATTTTCCTCTCACTTTTTCATCCCACCAAGTGTCTACCCACACCTTTGGGAAAGAAAATTCAAACTCCACGTCTTGTGAATGGTACAGGGAGAGTCAAAAAGAACCAAGAAAAAAGGCACAGGACTGACTGACTGGTGGGGGAGGATAGCTTTGCCACGACTTGATCTGAAATTTGGAAAAATAAGACTAAGGGACAAACATTCACGCGAGAAAGTCAGTTCAGCAGACAGGATTTAAGTTGCAATGATACCAGGATAAAGTAAATAAATAAGTAAGTAAATAATTTGCTAAAATAAATAAGATGCAATTTACAAAATTATGTAAACTTGCAGTGCAAAATTAAAACTGTGCAGAAGAATGTCCAGTATAGTGCAAACAAAAACCCCACTGTAAAAATCTCTACAAAAGCAGTTCCCCCCACAGCAATTCCTAAGGTACTTCTAGTTTTAAGCTTTCATTTTCAGCACCACTATTTCTCACTCCATTTTCAGCACCACAGTTTTTCACCCCTCACTTCCCTGTCTTACTTCAAAACACTGGAGCTAGGAGAATTTTCTCATAGAAACATGATCACTGTATATTAGATATTTTATTTATCACACATTTCTGAGTGCAGAGTAATATAAGTCCTGTCCAAGAGCCCTCTACAACTCTCAGGATCAGGCTTTGTCCGCTCTTTTGCTTGGCAATAGTGCATTCTCCAACATCTAATCAAGGTCATCCAGCTATGTGTCAAGTTTTGCTGTTACAACTGTGCTACTCCAAATAAATTTTTGTAGCTTGCTTTAACAGTACTAAAGCTATGACTGGTTTAGTCTACACTATAGCTAAATAAAACAACTTCACTTACGTTCCAAAATAACATACTCCGTACACGTAATTAGCAGTGCAGGATAACAGCAATATTACTCCAGCTCCAAGTGAGCTCCCTTCTACAGTGAAGAAGAATGCACTCCCTTCCTCCATCAAAACTGTACGCTTTCTCTGCTTTCTCTGGCACGGCAGTCCTGCATTTCAAATGTAACTCTGAAATGACTTCAAATGACCTTTTTTGGTTCCTTTGCCAACAACAACGCAGCACAAGAGGAAGGCAGTGGACTGATTCTCTCCTAGAGAGAATCTAGCTCTAGATTCTCAAGATAGAATCTGGTCAGATGTTGCACTACTAGTAAAAATGCCATCTTTTTCCAGAAAGCCAGTGTACTTTACATCTGCATGCCCCAAGCAAGCACTACTGCTTTGGGGGCAAACACTGCAGAGGTATCTCTGACACCCCATGCTTTAAGTAGAGATCAGCCAAGGTGACCAAGTCCAGACAAGGGAGCTTGTGGCAGGCCACGATCAGGGAATTTGTTTCAGTTCAAGAAAGAGAAGGAAGGGGAAAAAAAAAAATTATCAGATGCTGGCTTCTGTTTTTTTCCAGTAAATCCAGGGGAGGTCACACCTACGATGAAGTCAGGTCCCGGAGGTCAGATCAAGTCATTTCAGTGCAGGACGTTCAGCCTCTCCATTTCCCCTGGCAGCCACTGCTGGCAGAAATGCCATGACTATGACCAAAAAGCCAAGCAGCTCACACTGAGGGCACAGGACACGGTTGCTGTTAATCCACTGAGGAGCAAATGCAGGGCCAGGCCATTTTGAGCCACACTGTGGCAAGTGTGGCAGTGAAGGTAGGTCTTGCCACGTCTTCAGCTGGAGGCAGGATGCTGCCAGGGCTGACAGGGGCCTCAACCTCCAGAGAGATTGGGCTGAGATCTGAGGAGGAGGAGGAGGAGGAGAAGGAAACCCTTTCTGGAGGTGACAGTACCACATGTATGCCAGAGCCTTGGAGCCCCGTCCGCCACAGCAAGGCCTGGCCCAACCTTCCCTTCAGTGGCACCCAGGACTCATGTCACAGCACTGGCAGCATCTTCCCAGGCATGTTCCCCAGGTCAGACCAGCCACAGAAGTTGAGGAGTCCTTGGGGGAGGGTCCGGCCACCCCAGGCTCAGCCGGGGGTCGCCCCGCCGAGCAGGGGAGGCCGAAGCACCGGCAGGCCGGTGGGGCAGAGGTGAGGCGTCCGGCTGGACAAAACACACAGGCGCAGAGAGCCAGACTCTGTTGGAGCATTTTATTTCAAAGTTGTGGGTTGTTGGGTAGTAGGTTTTCCATTTCCTCTCTCAACATTTCTAAAAGAGGCCAGAGACCAGACCTTCTTGGTCCATGCTGGGGGCAGTGCCATGGCCCCGGCCATGCCGGGCTGCCCGCCAGTGGCAATGGGCTCCTCGGGGCGCTGTGCCCGGGTGGCCACACCAGCTGGCCCACGTCCTGTCTGTGGGGTGGTGTGGACAGCACACCAGAGAGACAGAGAGAGGGAGCTACTGTCCGGCTCACTAGCCGGGAGAAACAGAGCACAGAAGGAGCTGGGCAAGGAAGGAGAGGCGTTTCTCTGAAGGAGAGAAAGAGAGAAGGTGAAGTATTCACACTCAAAAACACAGAGGGAGAGAGCCAGTAGCTCAAGGCTGATTGGGAGGTTTGCTGGTCAGCGGGGCACTGGGTCAAGGGGGCAGGGAGGGGAAGGTTACCTTCAGCCTCGATGGAGGAGAGGAGGGCGGCTGCACACAGAGCAGCGACTGCCGAGCACAGCGCTGTCTTCATTTCTGCCCTTTCAGATCACAACAACATGAATGAATCTGCAATGATGGGGAAAGGGGGAAGGGGGAGAAAGGAGAAGGAAATGATACATGTGGATTAAAGGATTGCGTGGGTGTATTCATGAAACATAAAAAAGACGAACCGTGGATTTCACTCTGTTCCCTTATCCCCAGCCCCCACCCACAGGACCAGGTTGAAACCCCTAGACTTGAAAGCTGCCCAAGACGACGAAAGATCCGTATGACTAACTGGAAAGTCTCGTCTCACAATAATGTGCCTTTTGTTGCTGAACCCTTTCCAATCACAGTAAGCACATGAAGCTTTAACCTAGTTAGGGTTAATTTGATCAGGGACGCGCAGGGAAGATCTGCGCCTCCGCACAAGCAGGAGCCAGAAGGGAGCTCCATGACTTCATCGCTGAATGTGATGATAGCTAATTCAGAGGTCATTCCTGCCTTGGATCAACTAAATGTCTCTTTCAGCTGGGGATTTTAATCGGCTCCTTTTTCATAACTGTTGAACCACTTAGTTAGCTTTGTTTTACTGGTCTCAAGGCAGTTTGGAAACTGTAATAAAACTTTTTTGAGGGGTTCTGCCTACAAATGTGCTATTCTTCATTTCTTGAAAGTCTGAAATAGGTTATACAGAAGTGTGTGTAACACACAACTGAAATTTGACACGTCTGTCTAGCCATGATGTTTCAACATCTGATAATTCATTTACATGTCCTGAAAGAAAATAGATTTAAAATACACTATATAAAGCTGACAGGCACAATCACTGCAAGTTGTCTAGTGAAATAGGTGGGATTAGGCCAAGTTAGCGGTTCTTAATTGCAAGCAGCCATACTTTCATAACTGTGTGCTCTAGGTCATGTAAAATTACTGTCAATTACTCCAGCAAAACTTCCAAATTATTTCCTTGTCTAAGTAAAGTCTAATATGAACTTACACATGCATGTAAGTGTTTCTAAAGTTTTGGATTTTCTATCTCAAGAAGTAGGGGAGTGGCAATCTGTATGAATAAAGTCATAAATGCATCATATATCATAATTAGGCTGGGGGAAAGAGAATTCCAAAAGCAATTAGGCAACAGATTTTATCAGGAAGGTGCCAAGAGCAAAACAAAAGAAAAATACATAAATCATTAGTTCGCAGAAACAACGGAAAGGGAATACAATATTCTTCTATCATCTAAAGAGCTACCCAGCAAGGGACATTTAGTGGGAAGACACTATGGAGACCCAGGAATTTCCCAGTTACTGACACTGAGCTTAACAGGCTTCATTTGAGCAGCTGTATATACTTGTCTTAGCCAAATGCCTTTACTGCACATGAAAACACCAACAGCTCAATGAAAATCTAAGCAAAGATTTCAGTCTAATGGCTAAACAAAAGAGTAATATTGACCGTAATGACACCCTGACACTAACACAAGAAAGGCCACGGTTAGTATTAAAATGCTCTGAAAGCTACAAAATCGTATCACTGCTCCGCGTGGGAAACGGCTGCCCCTGGGCAGATCTACAGCATCCTGCAGTGAGTTTAAGAATCGCCTAAATTCAACGTGAAAGGACGTTTTGTCCTGGAAATCTCGTGTAAGCTTTGACTGCCATCTTTTGATCCTTTTGAAGAGCAACAGAAATTAATAATCTCACAAAGTCTTCCAGGAGTTTGCCACTGCTGCAGGTCTGCCATTCCTGATACATGTTTTTGTTTCATGAAATACACCATGTCAGCCAAAGCATTCATTTGCTAACCTAGAAACAGTCTCCTCGCGAACTTAGGTGTGTGAAAAGCCTGGAGCTGGCAGAGGAAAGTTCCTCTCGCTGGCTCAGCAGGGATACAACCTTGTGTCAGGACTAAAGGTTTTCTCATTGATCTTTAGAGACCACTTAGAAAGAGTCAAACCCGAGCTTTCACAGTGCCAGTCCTATCTCACACTAATTCAACTTACAAGAGCGTAGCCAAAGCATTTCTAAACCACACAGTGCACGACATTTACCGCTTTCAAGAAGAAAAAACTAACGTAAACGGGAAAAGAAAAAAAACCGCAGGAAAAGCCCACTATCAAAGACATAAGCAACTGGAAGCACGAGAAAGCATCGCCGGCAGCTGCACACACAAGGGAGGGAAGCGGGAGCTCCTGCCAAAGCGGCAGCGGTAGCGTGCCTGCGAGCGCGCTGGGCGCTGACAGCGGGTTCCGCCCGAGCCTCTGGCCGCCGGGAGCCTCTGTCTCCGGGACACCACCGCCCCTCCCCGCATTTCTGCCCAGGCGCCCGTCCGCCGGCAGCGCTCGGGGCCGGCATCCCGCCGGGCTCCCCCGTGCCTTTCTCTGGGCTGACAGCCAGCAGCCCCGGGGCACTCTGCCCCGCACCTCTCCGCCCGCCCGGCCGCACGCCTGCAGCCGGCTCTGACATGCCCAACGCGCGCACACACGCTCCTTCCTAATCCCGTGTCGGCTTCCAGCCCGGCGCTGCTACCCCAGCCTAAGGTGCATTGGAAGGGGCTGAGTGCGTGGTGCGTGCGGACAGAGCGGGACTCGGGGGTCGGCGGCTGGGAGGGCAGGGGACCCCCGCTCCTGCGCGGGCACACACAGACCTTCCGGGGCGGCCGCAGGATGCTGGGGTCGGTGACGGGACAGCTCCTCCGGCGATGACTCCGGCGTGCCCGCAGCGGCAGAAGCCGCAGCCGTCGGACCTGGATAAAGGGAGGAGGATGAAGGATGAAGCTCCGGGGGCACCTTGTGGAGGGAGCAGCAAGTAGCAGCAGCAGCGAAGGAGGAGCAGCAGCAGCGGCAACAGCTGAGAGCAGAGGAGGCGTCTCGATTACTGTAGCTCCCGATGCGAGGGGTCCGTCTGGGAAGACTTGCCTTCTCCAAGTGGGAAGAGCCTCTTCTCAATCTGCTACTTAATAGAGGGCTGTTCCCAACTCTCAATTTACCCTCGTAAGCGGTTACGAAACTGCAGGGAAGGTGGACTGCTGCCACCGGGTAATATATGCGCTGCTGTGCTCCAGCAAGGAAGGGGATCCACTTCTGGAAACTGGAGCATACCTCCGCGCATTCCTGCGGCATGAGACGGGAGCCGCGGCGGCAGCGCGCCCGGAGGCAGGGGCCCGGCCCGCCGCCCCCTCTCTCCCTCCCCTAGGCTTCCGAAACGGGGAGGACACGGGAGGGCAGTGGAAAAATTGAGTCTCCGGGCAGGCTTCGAGGGATGGCGGTGCGGAGGGTGTCCCCGGGCGGGGTGTTCCACGCAGCTCCCGTCGCCCCCCCGGGGGCCCGCTCGCCCTGCCGAGGCTGGGCTGATCCCCGGCACAGTCTTGCAGAGAAGCGCGGGCACTCCCGGTGGCACGGCCGGGAGCCTGGAGGGCAATGGTGATACATTGTGACACAGTTCAGGTGTGTCTGGCCGCAGCGCTGTGCAGCCATACATACATTAAACATACATTAAACACACACTCCCCCCGACAGCGCTCCGCCGCATGGGTGTTTTACTTCGAGCACAGCGCTGCGGGTGGCGGGAGCAGCCTGCGGCGGGGCGGGTACCACTCTCCGGGCCGAGGGACGGGGCACACGGCCGCACTGACCCTCCCTCGGACTCCGCGGAAAATCTGCGCCCGTAGCCCATGTCTGAAATTCTGTGCTTTCCAAAGGAACTGCACCTTCCAAAATCAGACAGTCCGTTGGGCGACAGGCTCCGCGAGGGTCTCCGATCACTCGCTCTCGGGAGCCTGCCCGGGTCACTCGGCGTGTCCCGGCCTCTGCAGCACGCCGTGCCAGAGAGTGACACGGTGAAACACCCGGGCCCTTCCCTGCTCGTGGGCGCAGGTCGTCCAGTGGGGCCCAGACAGGGCACCCCAGGGGCCCCGCGCCAGCAGCGGGCTGCTCCCACATCCGTGAGGAACGGCATCCTCCGGGACCGCTTCGGGCTAAAATACGGGATGTCACTGTCCCCTTCGAGCGGGTCCGCAAAATCTGGACGCGGAACAGAGATGGGAGAGGAGCGGGGATAAACAGAGAGGGGGGAAACCTGCGGGTTTCTCACAGCCTCGGTCCCGCTCGTCCCGGAGACCCAGCGCAGCAGACCCAGCGCCGCGGCCGCGCCGCACCGGGGCCACCGCAGTGCCATCCGCGGTGCCGGAGCGCCCTCCAGTGGCGATAGCGGGCAGGAGCGGCGGCCGACAGACCGACCGTCCGTCTGTCCGCCTGCCGAGGCTGCCGCTGGGCCCCCGGGGCCGCCGCTGTGAGGACAAGATGGAAAACAGGGCCGGGAAGGGCGGGGAGAGGGAGAGATGGGGCCATGACTGCGCGCAGAGCTTGGGACTCCCGCTCGGAGCAGCCGCGGAGATTTCGGGGCCACACTGGGTCCCTTTCAGCTCTGTGCACGACGTGACTGGCAGAGTCATCAGGGGGGTTCCAGCCGGGGTGGAAATGACCGACAACGGAGATTAATATTTTATCAGACGACCGCTCCTGGGCACTCTTCCACAGGATGGGAGATCAAGGACCTATCGGCAGGCGGAATTGTGTCTCCTGAGCTTCATTTTCTGCAACAGACCTGTCATCTACATGAGAACCCAAACGCTGAAAAGAAAGTGATAACCAGAAGGCATGCGCTGACATTTCCAGACACTTTGGAAGTGAGTCAGCTCCGCTTTGGGACACGGCACAGTTTCAGCTGTCTGGTATTGACAGAATGCCCTTTCCAAAAGCAACATCTCCTCTGCTGATAAAACTCTTGACCTATTAAACCCCCTTGCCCAGCTGTTGAGATGGATTTTCTCTTTTGGCATCATTTTGGCATGGGGAATTTAATTTTTTCTTATCCAGATCTGATATGGAAAAGCAATATTTCTAAGAAATAATATGTTTTAAAAATTTTAATTCCCTGAATGAACACACCAAGAACATGGCTATAAATGTGGTGTGAATAATAGTTTCAGAAGAATGGACATCAGGGATTACAAAGAAATATCCTTCCACAGGAAATGAATTAATGCAAATGAGGTATTTTTATCACTGGTGCACTACAACGGTATTTTTTTACAATACACTGTGGATGTTTCATCATTGGATAACCAAGATTTTATGTGAATAGTTAAAATCAATTAATGCAAAAAATGAGGCTGGAAGAAAATATGCATTATTCTATGTAAAAGTTAAATCACGCCAAAATATTTTTAAATGGTTAAATAATTTGGTGTAAAGCTACAAGTGGATTTACATGAGTGGAGACTTTGAAAGCAAGGGGTCTCTCAGGTCTGCAAGAATCTCATACACTCTCCCTCACAGACTTAGATGCTGCCAAGAGGAGTATCTCTCCTTCCTCTCAGCTGACCAGCTTTGTTTAATGTCTTTGTGTGAAATAAGAGTCAGACCTGGCAAGAGTAAACAATTAATTTACTCCAAGGGCAGCAGGATTTTGTTCTTATCCTTAACTTCTTATTCTAACTATTCTAACCATGATTCTCCTAAGGTCATTTACATGTAAAATATACCAACAAATTGCATTTAGAGTATGTGCTTCCATATATCACAGTAATTAAATGGGTTGTTTTTAATCAGCACTGTTGCTATGTACATTCGTAGTCTGAGTACATAGTATGTGATCCAGAAGGCATTTCTGAAATGCATAAACATTTACTAACACTCTCCTGTCTGCTTGTTTCTTAGACAAGTGTTAAACACATTAAGACCGTTGCATTCTAGCTCTTCAATTTTCTTTGCTATTTAATCTGGACACAGTGAAGCGGTGACAGATTTAAATACAAAAATCAACATTTAAATTCATATTTATACTTTTAATAATATTGTCCATTTCTGATGTAGGTATGTGATTGTAATATTGCAGGTAACCAGGAATATCTCAGAAATTTTGAAATGGTTTTGGGTCTTGAGTAATTCAGGCGATTTTGTCTTTCTGACACTTTTTTTTCTTGTTACCACAAACTGCATTGCCAGGACAGAATAAAACAGGACATCCTGCATTTCAGCACTGTAATCCTTGAATATCATTTCCATGTGGATATCACACTAGATTTGGCCTCTGTGTTTTCCTGACAGTTAGTTGCATCTGCTTTACATATGAATATGGTAAATGTGCTGTTCATATGTATATATGCATTTGAGCGTGTTTTGCATAGAGGAAGAATTTTTAGAAGTGTCAGCTCTTTGAACATCAAACAATATACAGATTAAGCATTAAGTGTTGTTATACAAGCAACATTCTGCTGCTGCCAGTGACTTGCATCTGCCCAGGAAATATTTTGCTGGTCAGTCTGTCACTGCATCTATCACTACAGTGCATCTAAATTAAAGAATGTCTTAGTACAGTCATTTAAGAGGCCCATTCATTCCTTACTGCACAATGGACAGCCTTTCCAGTATATTTTTTATTCCCTATTAATTAAGTCATAAGACTAATATTGCATGGATTGTAGCTGCACTCATAAAATGCAGAAGGACAAAACAAACTAAAACACTTCCACCAGGCTCTGCCTTCTCTGAGAGATTTACAGTCAATGGCAGGACAAGAACTCGGTCTGATGTTTGTTTATTTGGATAAGTTCATTTCAGAGCTGATATTTAGAGAGCAGAACCAGTCTGACCTCTCATAATGAGGATTGGCTTCTTACATTAGCAGTGTTCAGAGAGGACTGGTGCCATCTGAAATCTGGTCATTTAGTGGAACAACTATGGAAGCAGCATCCCTGGAGAGTGTGACAGCCATGAAATAATTATCTACCTTACCAGGTATGTTTTCCTTAGCAACTATTTATTTCTGTTATTTGTGTAACTGGTTTTTCCCATCATGTAATGTTCTGAAAGTCAATTATTGTGGCTCCAGATAAGTAGAACTGGAAAAGTAAATAAATCTTTCAAAAGCAGAGGTATAAATAGAAAGAAGCTGGTATTTAATGGAGTTTGGGAGTCTGAGAAAATCCACTTAATTTGTAGGCAGTAATTTTTTTAAACAATATGGATCTTTAATACTAGAATTGGAAAAATAGATGTAATGGTCTTATAGTCCCTTCCACATATATACACAAACACACTTTATATTATAACATTTCTAAATAAAGTTGCCTTCTGTCAAAGAAGTTAGTGCATTATTTCATGACAGAGTCCTGATCTATTCAGGAAGCATTCCTCTATGAAACCAGTATAAATCTTGCTTGATTAAAGAGGACAAGAAAATAAATTAACTGAGGACAGTGACTCTGTCATATTTTTCAGGTATCACTGTATGTTTTAACACAGCAATGGACTAGCCACAAAGAATTGTGAATGCAGATCTAAGCATTCCTCTTCATGTAGCGGAGAGGTCCTCAGTGAAAGAATGATGATTCACTAAGAAAACCCATAATTGTGAAAAATTAAAATAATTTTAGAAATCACTAGCCACTAGCTGTTACTTGCAGAACATTATAGTGTAGTGCTCACTGAGTACCTAATTGGATTCAACATCTGCTGAAAGGTTAATAGCCATGGGTTTCCCTATATTTGGTAGCCCTTCAACTACTGCAAAGTAATTTCTTCCTACAAAGAAGCTCCTGATATTAATTGGCAACGACGTCTGAAATGGTGCAGTTGCAAGCTCTGAATAAAAACATTTTGCTAATTCTTCTTAGTACTTCAATATATATATTAAAAACCCCAATATCTATTGGGACAGCAGTGTCTATGTAGGTGGCAGGTAGTCTTACAGAGAAGATAAGCTTCTGTCTGAACAGGCAAAGTATTCAAAACTTTTGGAAGCTCAGGTTGCATTAGCTAATGACTGACCTGATCCTTTTGTTGCAGGCAGTGGAATAATTAATGATGGGAGGGAATTTTAAGACTCAATACCTTGCCATCAGGCCAACTGATGCTGTCTTTCTCTCTGCCAGAGACACAAAAGACATTGAGGATGTGGTGATTCCCCTGACTGAAGAGCAGGTTGGAGGAAAGCTGTCAAGGAGGAATAATCAGCTGCTGCTGCACTCTATCCCAATACATATCTTCCCAAGAAGGTTTAGAGGATGTAAAGGTCAGCCCCAAACCCTCAGTTCAGCAGGACAAACATTCAAAACCTTAAGCATTACGACAAGTGAATCTGATGCGAATGCACAGAACCATAGTAAATGAAGCTGGAAAAGATCCTGAGAGGCCATTTAGTTCATGACCTGTTATTTCAAGTACGCCAGGACTTCAAAGAGAAATTCTCCATACCATACTTAGTACTAACAGCATACTTCGGGGAGCTGTTTTGTAGCAGCTGACAATAGATAATAACTTGTTTTAGGTGACTTGCAAGCTGTCCAGAATGTAACTATGAGCACAGCCATCAGAAATAAAAAAATACAACTACACCAGAGAATCCTGTATCTTTGGATCAGAGAATCATAAACTGGTATGGGTTGGAAGGGACCTTAAAGACCATCAAGTTCCAACCCTCTTGATTCCACAAAAATAGCCTCAGTTTACTGTGAAAAATTGCTTGCTTAACTGGCATGTCTGCAGACTCTCAGACAGAGAGCGAAGAAGCCAGGCTGGCAGATTCCTTCTTGCATGTGACTGTCAGAGGTACAGATCCCACCACTCTTGCTAAAACCCCTTTTGCTGTTACTGTATGTCTGTATTTGACAGTCATGTAATTTTTTTTCATTATCATTTCTAAACTTCATGGGAGATGGACCCCATGGTCACCACCTTGCACTCCAAGCTCCCCACTCCCCGCAACTTCTCAATCTCAATGCCTTGATATTCAAACTGGCAGATTGTGGCATTCAACACAGCTTTTTCCTCTGCAAAAGAAAGAGCACAAGAGGGAAAACTTGGGCTAGGACACAGCTAGGGAATGCACCAGGCCCTAGGAGCTGGATAGCCTAGATTATATATACTTTCCTGGGACCCATCATCTGGGGCTCTCATCTACATGCTACCTATCACAGATATTAATGGACACTTGGAAATTTTGAGGGTTTGTGGAAAAAAGAATCAGGCAAGAGTTTATCTCGCAGACATTAAAAGCACAGCCTAGGTATCACCTGTCAGAACATTTATGAACTCCACATGAGCCAGCTTCGAGATAGAAACCTGTTTCTTTTGCAAAAGTCATAACTGGCTAGTGACTAAGGAGGAAAATACATGGAGCAAAATAATGCAGATCTAATCAGCATTTCTTAATGCAGCCTTGTGACTGCTGCTTCCCAGTATGTTGAATATTGACAGTTCCAAATACCAGAATATAAGATTTATTTGGATTATAAATAGATGTTCCCCTGTGCTTCAGTATCAGAAGCATTCTGTTGTGCAAACAGAAAAGTATTGGCTTTTGTTTCTACTTTTAAAGGTTACTTGAATACTCCCATGTAGTCTTTGCTGACAGCCTTTTTCACCTGTTGCAGTTGAGTCTCTCTCGGGTATCAACACCTCTACAGCCTGCTGAGAGGCTTCACTTGAAGCTGCTAAAATGTCTCCTCTCATATGCCCCTTCCTCCGATCTCTTGGATGCTCTCCAGTTGGCCTCGCTACTCTGTTAGCTTTTAGTCAGCCCAGTTCAGTGAGCATGTCTTGGGTTTGGCATTTTCTTGATTTCTGCATGTATTTTTTATCCAGAGAAATGTGTTTGCTACTAGCTCCAATGTCTCTTATCTGTTTAGCAAAAAATTAAAAATAAATAAATATATAAATTTATCTGCTTAGGATTTTTTTTTTTTTAAATAGGCTTCTGGTAAATCTGAGCTGTGCTCCTTTACCCTCTGCCCAATGCCCTTAGAAATGTGTTTAGGGGATTTTCTGTTTAAGGCACATCACAACATGGGGCTTTACTACATCATGATCTTCTTCCCCAGTTGAGAACAGCTGCTGCAAGATGAGGTCCCTTTATGCTAGGAGTAGCTGTTGGGACCTTATTTTCCAGTAAAAACTCCACAGTCTGCTTCTCTAGCCACCAGAGTGGCTGTGGGGATGTGTATTCCTTGACACATGTGCCACCATTGCAGCTTTGCTCTTTAGGAACATTGGCTGTGCCCACTGCTCTGTCCTGCATGGTCACCTTGGGTGGCACTTGGCTCTGGGTTATGGTACATTAGGTGCCTGCACATGAGCCCAGCATCTAAACTTCTGCAGTGGCTGATGAAGACCTGAGTTAATGAGCTCAGCAGTGCCTGAGCAGTTTGGCCACCCACCATCCATGGGGCTTGGATCAGGTGCCACCACAAGGGGCCCTAGAGCCATCTGAGTGTTCTGCAGCATCGGAGATCTCTTGTGGAGCTGCCAGCTATAGCCACATCCACTGACACATCTCAAACTGTTGCAGACCACCCAGGAGGCAGAGGCAAGCCCTAGGTGCTGTTCTGGGTGTCACAGGCCTCCCGATAGTCCCCCATTGCTATAACACAAGTGTAATTTATCTGCTTAGGATTCTGTGAGACTCCTGTATGAGTCTCTGTTGTATTTGCCAGCCCCAAGCAAATGCCTCAAGTATAACCTGAGGTGGTGTTGGGCACCCCAGTTTAGGCACTGGATCAAGCACTTTTACTTTTCATCTCTGGTACTTTTGCCAGTGAAGTCTTCTGCTGGAGCAAAGCTTTGTAGTCTGCTCATGTGAATACCTCTCTACCAGGAACCAGAATAAGATCAGTAAATGGGCCTGATGCTGATCAAAAGATGTGATTTTTCAGGTCCTACTCATCTGTTTTTCTGCTTTTGGATCTCAGACCCAAACAGAAATTTACAGATTGTGATAGAGATTCCTGCCCAACTCTCTAAAATACATCATATACAGCCCAGCCAATAGTGTTGTCTATCTTGCACCACACCTGTTTTGTGACTTTCTTTCAGAAACTGCGTTTACACCCCACAATTAATTAATCTGGGGGAAACAAAAGCTGTGGTTCCCCTCTTCTTTTCCCAGAAATCTGGTCATATATTGGAGCACTATTTCCAGAAATAATAACATCTTTTCTTGTTGTTGTGAGACATTTTTCTATTTTATTATTTTAATAGAAGAGAATTTCTTGTTATTGCTAGCCTGAAAAATCGGGCTATTTATGTAAATGTCAGAGTAAGAATTTAGCAGTCTAAGTTTTAAGCACTTATTTCTGAAAATCTCAGCCAAAGGGAGATGTGCTACCATCCCGTGCACAGCACTCCAGCTCTGTGGCACAGTGATCCCAGTGCAATGCTCCACACAGAGCACTTATTAGCACACCATGCTATATTTAGCAAAATGTGCCTGCTGCTCCTAAGAGATGACTGAATAAACCTTGATAACACAGTTGGCCTGACTCCTGTGGGACTTGTAACTTCCCACTGAGCAATAGAGATCATTATAATGTTTTAATTATATAATTCCCTTTTGCATAGTGCTATGATAGATAAGATTGAGTGTGTGTCAGCCTTTCCATTATAAACCTCAGGTCCCAGAGCATTAGTCATCCAGAGTAAGTGCTCATGTTGAGATTAAACAATGTAGAACCATTTCTATATTACATAAACATATATAACTCAATTATTATTAAGAACACATTAGCAACTAAAAAGTCCTGATGGAATAACAAACTTCTCCTCGGAACCCTGTAGGAACAGGAGCCGCTCACAGTTATTGGGAACAAACTGGCTCAGCAGCTGTAATAAAGTCTAACAGCACTGAATCTCCCTCTCTCCCTTTTATTCCCAAAGGCATCTCCAAATATCTATGAATCATGTTGCAGTCACATCGATGAGGATGATACCATAAGATTTGCATAGAAACTCTTAGATCCTTCGCAGCCCAGATTTCTTGGCTAAAAGGCAAAAACTGCTGTGGAAAAGTAAGACAGCCATTCAAAAGTATTTAACTTTTTTTTCTGCTGTTTCAGATATTGTTAAAACTGGACTATGTCTCTTTGGCCCTGAGAAGTCCTCTGCAAAATGTTTAACCGAATTAGCACATTTTAAGTATCTCCATTGAACATCCTACTGTTCCTTTCAAGGAAAACATGATTCTGCTTCTCCTGGTGAAATCACAGGGGATTATATCTCTAGGTGAGCTTCACAGGCAGCCTCAAGAGAGCTATTCCATAAATATGTCATGGTCAAAGTCTAAGGTCTTACATGTCTAAGGTCAAGGATACCATTTTATTAGATTGACATATCACAAGACACTCTACTTCTCTCTTATTTTACAACTCTGTAGCAAACAGGTGTTGTTCACAGAGGAGAGTGCTTATGCTGAAATATGCTTTTAAAGCACTACTGCGACCTTGTTCGTTTCATACTTAGTTTGCAACAATTCTCTTTAGAAAACCTTAACTTAGGTAACTTTAAAACTCCAAGCCTCCTGTGGTCTTTTTTATTGTAACTCTTTGCATATTCTGGTATACGTAAAGCTTAAATATTACTGGATCTTACCAGATCATCACTTTTCAATTTATTTCCATGCCTACCAGACAGCATCTTACCTTTTCTTGCAGACAGCAGAGACCCAGCAAGGCAAGGGACAGACAGTTTCATGAATGAAAATACTGAAGTGGGTTAACATAACAATAAAAGAATAAAATACCAGGCAGAAGGAAGATTATAAGATTGCATCTGATAAACCAGACTGAAGAGACAAAAAAATCCTTATGTTTCAGAAAGTTCAGATTAGTGGATTGGGAACTCAAAGAAACATGTAAGCAAAGGACAAATTCACCTCTCTTTGGCAGTTTTCTGTAGGAGTCAGCAGGCTATATGCAATGGGAGTGAATATTTTGAGAACTTAGTGAACTGTATACAGATACTGGTTTTCTCTGAGGCTCTAAACTCAGAACTGCCTGACTGGGGACTCTGTGGGATAACCCCTTCCCTCAAGTACCTCCCCAGCCCCTGAGAATGAATTTGTCTTGTAACAATATTTATAAACAGGAATCCCAGCCAATGACCGCTTTTTGTGAGGACGCATATTTTTGAGGAAATAGATACAAGTGTCCTTTTAGCTTTAGATGTGTTTTGGGGGAGGCTGTGATAGTCTAATAGAAAATCTGTGAATAATAACAGCAACTCTTCAAAAATACTGAGGCAGGACCAAAACATGTATCACATACTGTATGTGTTGCCCTCTGAGTTTGAAGGCTTGAATATAGAGTGGACTTCATGATCTCAAAGGTCTTTTCCCGCCTAGTTAATTCTGTGATTCTGTGAATACTTACATTCAGAAAAACTACAGTCCAGCCAGGAGATTCTCCTCAGATTGTGTTTCTGGACAAGCCATTATTTTTACAGCAGAATTGACTGAGTACTGAAAAACAAGTGGAAAGGCTCAGGCAAGATAGATTTGAGAAGGTAATGTTATTGCTAAAAGGAACTTCTTTAAAAAAATAATCACACAAGCATGCACATGAAAAGATACATTGGTTCTGACTTACTCATCCCCTAAATCCCTTATTTAGGGTCAAGTCAGGTTGATTGGATTGATTTTGCCTCTGAAAGTCTGATTCACCCTAGCAACTGTGAAGGTTAACCTCCAGCTCTGATATTTAAAAGAATTGAGAAAGAATGGGAGAGTAAGGAGCAATCGCATAATACGAAAGAAGCAAAAAAAAAAATTCATCATGCTTTCTCATAGTTCAGAGCAGTGATATCCAAGGTGAGCAACATTAGAAAAGTAGTATTTCTACTATGGCATCTGGAAAAAGAAAAAAAAGTACAATAAAGATCATACACTTAGAGATCTCCCTGGGGTTTTCTTTTTTACTTCTGAGAGTTTCTGAACTTTTTCATGGTGTGTTTCAGGAAGAGTTTCTGAACTTTTTCACGGTGTGTTTCAGGAAGTCAGTGCTGTGTTATTGTGGTATTATTAGTTCTGAGACTTTTGCTGGGGAAATTTTTGTGTGTCAGGGTAATTGGATCTATACTTATATTCAGCAGCCAAGAAAATACAGCCCAGGGCACCATTATGAGAGTTGATATTCTGAACTACCTTCCAAATGGAGAAAGTAAAACATGGTCTGTACATCTGGAGTCTCAGAAAGGATTGTGGAACCTGGAACTGCAGTACTGAGGATTTAAATTTCTTCTGTTTCATCTGATTATTATTTGAATAGTAATTTCTCTTACAGTAGCATGAAGAATACTTTTTTTTCATTTTGACAAAGCTGGCACACTACTAAGCTTTCTTCGTTAACCTTAAAGCCAGATAAGCTTAAAAGCTTAAATAATGCGAAGTAGAATGGCAAGGAAAGTTGAAGAGATGAAGTAGTCACTGCCTATCTAACAGATACTGGCCCCCAAATTTTTGGGGTAATACTTAGAACAATTCAGCTCAGTGGAAGCCAAGGAGAGCATTCCCATATCCTTAGCTCCGGGAGACTTTCCCATCCTTTAAAGCAAAATAGAAAAACATGATAGCTAACAATTTTAATAACAGTAACTGAAAAATAAATTTACATTAATCTGAAATAGCAAATACAGTTTACATGATATATTTTGAGGGGAGAGATACTATGTGTATTGCCTTAAACAGAGATCAAAAGTAGGACTGCAGTAAGTTATAGAACCTAACCCCATACAATAGTGATTTAAAGATCATAATGAAGCAGTACAGTACTAGGATCAGACCAGGAAAGCTCGCAGTTTGAGTGTGCTAACTGCTAGAAGCCCATGACTTCATATTTGTGACCATTTTATTCTTTTAAAGTTACAACTTTTTTCACATTAGCAAGGAGTAATGGATGTTGCTTATTTTATTTTCTGCTACTCGTAGAATACCTGTAAGGAGATTGAAGCTAAGATTTTCAGATATTTTTGCAATAGAGACGACACATGGCTCTCTTTTTGTATTTTCCTAGACAGAGACAGTATAGGCAATACAGGGACCCAGTTTACATCTTACAGTTTGTGATGGGGATGAGCCCGCAATGAAATACATGTACAGACTGCACAGCAGATGGGACTCTCCCTGCCAGTGTTGTAATGCAGTCCCATAAAGTGGTGCTGAGCAGCTGACCGTGGGTCTTGTTTGGTTCCCGCCTCCTCCTGCTCCCGCAGCAGCAGAGCTCCCGGAGCGCCGGCAGCCCCGCGGCTCGCGGGCGCCCCCCTGTGAGCGCCGGCAGCGGCACAGCGCGGCCCGGAGGTGGCGCCCGCTCTGCCGCCCGCTCCCGCTGCGCGCTCCGGGGACGCACCTCGGGCTTACTAGACCCGACTCTGCCAGAACAAGTTCTCGCCATTTGACATTCATTTAAATAACAATGCAAGGCGCTGACTATAAATAGTGATTGCTTTGCGGTAAGAAGCTTTTTCCTAGCTTGCATTTACCCCACGTGCACTCCCCCCAGGGCTGCTACCGGCACCACAGCTCATCAGAGTCTGCTGCGGATCCCGGGACAGGGGACTCTGAGACACGGCTCAGTGCAAGAACAAGAACAGCTGCACATTCTGCTTTGGTTACACATACAAAAACGTATTTACTGCCTAGCTCATCATAGGGTTTTTATAATTTGGACTCTTTGAACAATTATTCCTTTCAAAATTCTTCGTAATTCCTGTGGGCAGGAAAAGATGTGGGCTTCTTAAAAATGTTGATCTTTCCTTATGCTGCCTTCCAGATGACCATCACCTGGTCCATATCTTGAGGGTAACCCTGGGCACGTAATGGCAGCAGAAGCCTTACCAGCATCACACAGGGCAGACTGATTGCTTCAGATTTTGTGTAATATAGTTCACTGTGCCATGAGGTTTCTCTTTGTAGGCATCACTGTTCATCTCGAGACAGGCTGTACCCCACTTCCCACACCTTTTTCCAATAAATCCATCCAGGTATTTCTTACTCTTTTAGGCATGCAGTTGGCCAAAGCCACCTGTGTGGAGAAGCTACCATTGAGGGGTATTTCCCCATTCACCTCCTTTTTTAAGAATTTTGGTTTTACTGGAGAGTTCTGAGTACACTCGCCCTTCTCTTCCAGTTTGCCTCAAGTTTAACAAGCATACTCTGGTTCTCCAGGATAGCAATGAAAAACTGGAAGCAAACTTAATCCACAAGAGGCTTAAAATAGCACTGTAGTGGGAGGCTAGATTTTTGTGCTTGTTTTCACATTTTGAAAATTCCACTGTTTCCTTGAGAGGAGAAACAAAAGGATTATTTTGATGAAACTGTTCGGGGTTTTTTTTAGAAGCCCTGTTTGTTACAGAGTCAATACCAGACTTTGGGCATAATAACCCAAAAGTAGCAATTTGACAGGAAGGCACAAATTCTGTTAGGAACATTAAACTGAACTAGGGATGCACAGCTACAAGGTGTTTCCATTATGATTTTCCCCAATAACTGCGATAATCAAGCTAGTAAGAGCCATCAAGGTACCTTACAAGTGACGCTTATGCCCTGCTGTGTTGTCCCTCCAACAGATACTGGGGTGAAGTCCCCCACGAGGCCCAGGGCTGCTCCTGTCTGTCTATAGACTCATCCACTCAATCTTCCTGGTTCGGTGGCCAGCAACAGACTCCCACCACAATGTCACCTGTCCCTGCCCTCCCTTTAATCCTGACCCATAAGCTCCCCGTCAACTCTTCATCCATTCCCAGGCAGAGTTCCATGCACTCTGGCTGGTCATTGACATAGAGGTTAACACCACCGCATCCTCCCTGCCTGTCCTTCCATCCCAGCACTCCCATTGTAGGAGCCATCCCACTGCTTCTCTGTGATGCCACTGAGATCACAGCCCTGCAGGTAGGAGCACATCTCTAACTCCTCCTGGTCATTCCCGATGCTGCAGGCATTCACACACAGAGGCACTGAAGTTGTGTCCCTGATGAGAGAGATTTCCTGGCTGGAATGTCTGCAAGTTCTTTGCTCTAAAAGTGCTCCTGCTGACCTGTGATCCCTTTCCTGACTCAGAGCATCTACGGCTGCCACTGGCATCAAACTGAGATGATGAGGACTGGGATGGACTGAGGCTCTTATCTGCCAGCAACCTTAGTTTAAAGCCCTCTTCAGCAGCTTGGCAACCGCACGACCAAAAACGCTCACACATAAGCACATGATACAGCCCAGACACCCACTACACCACGTAAAAACTGCTTTATTGATTGCAGTTTACACGTTACAATTAACTTATGATTCCAATCATTAAGCCAGCAGCTTATAATAAGCTGCCACCATAGTCACATGGGAACTGGACAAAGAGATGTTAGTCGCTGAGGCATCCTCAAATGGAATCAGTTCGGCTTCTTGGGCATTGAAGAGATAAGCAGATAATATAAAGCATAGAATGTTCCTGAATTAAGAGACAAAAAAATATTTTCAGATTAGCAAACAGAATTCCTTTCAAGTCAGCTTTCCAGTTTGTTCCAGAAGAAATACTGACAATAAGCAGCTGCAATTCAGACAAAGCACATTTCCATAGCCATGCCTCAATTTTTTTTTTTGTGATTTCTATCTTAGAGAAAAAAAAAACAACAAAAACCTCTACAGGCTGCACAAAAAATAAAGAGACAGGGAAAAAAAAAAGTGGGGAGAGGCATGTCTGTGGAACCTTCACAATCATGATGTAATGGTTATTCTTAAAGTAGCTGAACTGAAAATCCGATCAACATTTAAGTTAGAGGCCACTGCAAAATTATGCAACAAGCAACATAAAGGTTAAATATATACAGTATTTTGAACCTTGGGTATAATTCTGCTAGTTTTCACAGCACATGAAAACTCAGTACACTGAGTATCACCTAGCACTAAGAAGAATCAGGCCAGTGCAAAAACTGGTTCATGTATGCGCTAAAATTGCATTTTACTCCTTTGCAGAATAGGTGAAGTAGTTCTATTTTTCTCTAACACCATACATGAAACCTGAAGGAGTATTCAGCCCACAGTACTTAGCCCAGGAAAAAGCCATCTGAAAATCTAGATTTGGAAAAAGCACAAATGAATATACAGTATGTCCAAATGTGATTTTTTTTCTCTACATAAACTTCGCATGTTCTAAAGAACAGACTGAAGAAATTGTGTAATTATTTTACAGAGAAAACACCATCCCTGTTGGATATTGTACCAAAGAAAAAGTATTTTAATATCAGTGCATTGGAAATTGTACCAAAGCACAAATATTTTAGTCTTAGCCTTACCACACACTGTAAGACCCGCGGTGGTTCTATACAACAGAGAATCCTTCGCCCCACCTTTAAGATGCACTGGGAGGCCATTATCCGCCTAATGGAAACAAGTGACAAAAATCAACTATTTATATGCAGTTCTTGCAATACTGTTATAATACAAATTATTGTATAATTACCCAGAGGAAGAATTACTACCCCACATTATCTTTTCGACTCCCAAAAGACACTGAACCTTATTTAGATCCCACTTTGTCTTCAAAGCTTTCACTCTGTTATCAGGTGATGACTAACTAGGGGAGTATAATAAACCATGTGCACAATTCATATCTAAAGCAATGACTGGCAGATGCCTGAACACTTCTGACACCTCTGCCAGGAGACAGGGTGCACAGGATGCACAGGATGCGATTACCATCCCTAGAACCTTCCCATCCATCCCCAGTATAGTCAATTCCTGCTACAGGGAGCAACAAGTGGAGGAGTCTGTCCTGTCACTTGCTGCCATGCAGGAAATTGCACAGGACCACTCAAAGTAAAACTCCTAAGCACCAGATCCACATGACCTTTACCCCTGTCAGCAAGATCACACTGCTCTGGACTTCAAGCCAGCCTCCAATGCTGGTGGCCTGCAACCCAGCCCAGATTAACTTGCTGTCCACAAGAAAGGAATGAAAGGAGGAAGAGATATGCCTAGAGATCTCTGCTAGCAGAAAGTGAACCTCTGACCCCCCCAACACCAACATCACCCTCCCATTTCCTTCCCCTTGGCTCACACTGAACACTGTGCTCCTTAGTCAGTGTCTCAACAAGACTGGCTTTCTCTTTGAGGGGAAAGGAAAGCAGTAAGACACTAAACCTATTTAGGTTGGGCTTCTAATATACTTGGTCCCTTTCACATCACTGAAGCCCAGTTTATCCTCAGTATGAAGCTACAGTTCCAGGTTGTGGCTCACAGTTGGGATTACTCTCTTGAGTGTTCTCGGCTTTTACTACTTCACTCAGTGGCCCTATCAATCAGGAACAGAGTAATTCGGAAATTATTTGTAAAGGTTCAATAATTTTCTAGGAATTAATCCAATCATTTAAGACCTTTACAGTTTTTGTAACTGAGAAATACGGTAATACCACATCCTCATTAAAAATTATGGGGCTTGTCTATGAGCTACAGATAGAGCTGTAAGATTACAGGTTTACCTTTTCACTATATTTCTGTCTTCTTGCTGTTTTTCTCTATTTATTCTTTGGACGTACTCCCCCATATCAACTCATTTCAAAGTACTTTATCTTTGTACCATGCCTAATACTTATGAGAAACTCTGGTACAAATCATTTCACAGGGTAAAAACAACCCTAAAGAGTCAGCAAGTCAAGTATGCATGTACAAATACTCTTAAGATCTGCAGAAAGTACCTGCGAATTGCAAACGCTCTAGTCATACAACTGATTCTTAGAGTTCTCTTCAGATGTAAAGGGAAGCCTGACCAGTTCTTTAAAAAACGATGCAGTTATGATCTACTAAAACCTTGTTAATCTACTAACATTATTCAACTCACTCAATACCTGAAAAAGCTTCTGATTCTCAGGAACTCTATTTTCAAGCTGCCTGCGTGAAGCAGTGCTTATGGTTCTCTGGGAAATCTGGCGAAGAGCCTGAAATAAAAGATAAACAGTGTTTTTAAAACAGCTCTGTCCACACTGGGTAGAAATTGTTTCTTTGAAAAGCAAGGTAGAAGTGGAACAGCAAAAAAAAAAGAAAGGGTTTTAAAAACAAACACACACACAAAACTTCACCAAAACGTGCTAGTTTTGAATTCAGTAATTGTTTCAGCATACTATATGAAGGACTAGCTACCTGAAAAGGAAAAACTCAGCAAAATTACTGTCAGTAAGATACAACAGATTTATGGATCTGCAGTATAACCTTCAGGTAGTATCCCTTCAGGGGAAATCTCGGCCTCTGCCCCTTAGACCTGTTTTAGGCACCATTTTCTGTGTCTGACTAGCGAAAGGGACAATAATACTTAAAACAAACGTCTTTGTGAGGACAACGAACTCCTGTCACTGCTGCAGTTCACCTATGAGCCACCCGCACAAGAGATAACCTTCACAGAGCTAAGGAGGCACCTCCACCCTGCCACACACACATCTTAAATCACCCTGCTGTATTTTGAGCTGGAATCTGTTTCCACAGACTGATCGTACAGGGTAGCCTACCAAAATCAATGACCTGTATACAGTTCCTTGGTCTGCCTTCACTAAAGTATCACGGCTCAAAGCGCGGTAGCTCTAAGCTGCCAGCGGCCTCGGCCTCCTTCAAGCAACACTGACAACACACCGTTCCCACAAAGTTACCACTGCTAAAAACGCAGCCACGGAGCGGGCAAACATCCAGGTGATGCTGGTTGCAAGTAACGGGACAACGCATCTCCTCTCCTTACCCACCCCAAATAAACACGCTATAAAATCTGTTTCCTTAGAGACGAGCTAAGCGTACCCGAGTCCCCCGACTGAACCTTATCCTCTCAAGTCCCTGAAGCTCAGCACTACGTGGAGCGAGTGGGCCTCGTAAGACCTTCCCCTGACCCCCGCAGGTCGCTCCGCAGCGCCCGGCAGGGAGGGCGGCCACCCCGGCCGAGTCCCGCAGCCGGGCGGGCAGCTTGAGCGAGCCCCACACACCCCCGGCGGCAGCGGGCCGCTCTCCCCGGGCCTTACCAGCACGTTCCGCCACATCGCGGCTGTTGGTCCTGTCACCTCCCGCCGGCAACAAGGGCAGCGGAAGAGGAAGCGGCTCCCCCGCCCACGGCGGCGG
>VYXC01012079.1:420583-436777 GCA_013397175.1 Platysteira castanea | reverse complement strand
CCCCCCGCCAGTCCGCCCGGCTCGGCTGGGGCAGCGCGGTGCGGTGGGGGTGGGGCCGGGGCCCGGGGCCCGGGACCCAGCGCTGAGCCCCCAGCACCGGGAGGGAGGAGCGGTGACCTCTGAGAACACGCAGGGCCGGCAGCGGCCGAGGCACACCGGGAGCGTTTGTTTCCTCACGCCACACAGCCCCGGCGGGGAGCCTGCTGCCACGGGATTCTGTGGTTGCCGGCCGCCTCCCTGCGCCGTAAGAGGGCGCTTCGGGAAATCCATGAAACATCCCCCAGAGCTGCCACATACAGAATTTTATATCTCCTTTCATTGAAAAGTTTAATATCTGCAGAGGGCGGGATGCGTGTCCTGGGAAGACAGCACCCTGGGCTGCGCCTGTTCGTATGGACTCGCTGGACAGCCTCTGGGGAGGAAAGGACACCGAGCGAGGCAGAGCCTGGATCCGACCCCGGCCAGGGGGTCTTGCACCCCTGGGTGGATGTGACATCCTTTGTTGAGCCACTTCACTCAGAAAATCCCAAACTACCCCATGTAGTACCTACCCACTGCCTCAAGCTCCGTTAGTAGCGGGGATACCGAGTACTCTGCATGGGGGGGAACAACTTCAGCTTCGTGTTTCACGATATGTAACTACATAGAGTGACGTAATACCAGAATTGTATGAAATACAAACCTAGTTGTGGGAAGGAAGAATCTATTTGCCCTTCAAGAAACTACTCTGAGAAGCTTGTGTTTTTTCTGCATTGCAGATCTAGCCCCGTAATTGCATCTTCTCATGCTGTATTTATGCTGAAATACAATGCTGTCGGGAATGCTCTTTCCTGGCTTTGCTGCAGTTAAAGCACACTTAGTTTTTGGCATTACAGTACTTTTGCACTGGTGCCAAACCTCACGATGAATAACGTGTGTCAAACACGACAAATTAGTGCTCAATCCCCTATGAAAGTAACAAGGATCATATCTCAAAGCACTGCACTTCTCAATCTGATGAGCTGTCCCAGAAAGAAACTAAAAATGCAAGGATGAAGAAGTATTTCTAGGTATAGCCTTAGCTGTGCAGAATATTAAAAACAGCATTTAGAAAGCATAGTCATAGAGAAATAGGGGTCATAACAAAGGAGGAAACTGGGTGCATTATTTAACAAATGCTTTTCAAACACTCAAGCAGTGCTACCACAGATTAACACTTAAAAATCCATTACTACCATTGCAAGACAGATTTCCATTCATTCCTCTTGCAATCTTATGAGTGTATACAGTATTTTATTCTGATTTTCATACACTCAGTTTTATTGAGATACTGGTAAAAGGATCATAATTCACAGAGAAATTATTATTCCTTAATTTCTGCTGTGTGGACCACTTTCTGGTATGTCTGAATCTAAACTTCAGGGATACTTTCTGTAAAAATACACTTTACAACAGAAAGGCCATGCTTAAGGATTGGCATGTGAGTTACCTACCAATCAAACCTACGTGATGACGGCTCAGAGCAAGCACAGCTGGCCTCGTCAGTGTTGACCAATTTGTTAAGAAATGAAAACTTGAAGGAATGAGAAACGGGAACTTCCTGCTTTAGGCTGAAGATGTTTCATTAGGAACAAACCCACTGTTTCTTCCTAAGTGAATAGAGCAACTTTTGCATGTATTGCATTGAATAAGAAAATTGTTTATCAAAACTCATTGTTGAACAGTTCTGTTTAAGCCAGAAAGAAAACAGGGCTGTTAATCTACCTGTTTAAAAGTATTCGTCACAAAAATGTGTTCTACCACTTACACCAGTAATACAAGGGTACATAAATCCTTCTAAAGCGATGACAGAGACAGCATTCCGCTCAACTGTGAAAGCAGAACCCACTGGTGCAGCTCCAAGTGGCAATCTTTTCAACCTCCTTCTGGTTCTTGCCTGCCTACTAGTTTAATTTTTGTTTTCCTGCAAACAAAATAATTGACTAACCCAGTTAAAAGCTAAATGGTGTATAAAGAGAAAAATATTCTACCTTAATACAGCCATTTTCCAAGTTAGAGTTGCCTAATACACTAAAACTGCATTAGAACTTGCTGACAGAAAGATTTGTTTCAAGTTTACAAGCATCTGTTGTAAAGTATACACTTCAACAACATAACATTAGGCCTCAGTAGGCAACCCTAGAGACAATCAGATTTTCATTTCTTCCAAGAATATCACAGTCCAATCCTTCCCATTTTCATATTATTATTAATGAGGTCATTAATTATGTTCTTGGACCTCTAACACTAAGCATCTCACCATTTTATTTTGCAAAATTTGGGCACAGTCCTCAGGTAAAAATTCAATTAACTTTGCACATAAATCTGGTATTAGATTTACTCAAATTGTTTATTTTACATGATCTTTACCCAGGGTCCAGTGAGAAAGATCTCCACATACTTTCCTTCAATTTATACTTTTTTAAAAACTTCTTGAGCTTCCTTAATGATTGACTTACACTTTTATTCATCTTTATTTCATCCCCAACACGAAATGAGAGTGATAATCTTCCAACTTCAGACTTTGTAGCAGCAGTTGATATAACTCAAGTGGACCGTATCACTTTACTTCTTCGAAGCATTGGCTAAGGATGTTCCGTATGGGAGGCTAGTTTCTTCCTTGAGACAGGCCATGTAAGGACCTGCTAATTCTGATCAGGCCATTTCGTAATGGTCTTCAGTCTTAGCTGAAACTGCCAAATAAGATTAGACTTCACATGTAGGCACAGAAGGCAACACAGTGATCGGAACATTCTGTGAGCTAGAAGGTAGGGAATTTTTACATGAAAACACTCCTGCTGCTCTGAGGAAAATTTAATACTACTACTAAACAAACAAAAAACCAAAACCCCTAAATTTTTCACAATTGGGCTTTCTGAAAATAAACCTTAGAGTCTATTTTCACACTGCCAGAAGCAGTCTCTTTCATAAACTGGCCACATGACTAAGAAGAAAGCAAGAATAAAATTGACTTAGATTTTCATAGTTTTTTCTTCTCCTTTGAAAGAGAGCATTTTTGGCATGTTGTTCGTATTGACAACATTTTGTATGTGGAACATTTAGGGTATTGGAGGGGGTTTTTGTTGAGTTGTTAAATTTTTATTTAAAAAAACCCCAACTTATGTAATACCAAGGGTAGATCGTATTTTCATGAAAGATCAGAAACCACTGTCTTGTCACATGAACTTTGAAGATCAGATTACTCTGTGTTTATGCAATGTTCTTTGTCTTCAGCAATTGCATTCCAGTAACTAACTACTTTTTTTGAGTTACTCTAAGTACATCTGATTTAGACTTGTCACATTTTTCCACCCAGTACTCTCTTCAACTCAGTCTAACTGTTCTTTTCCCACTGCAAGTAAGGCATCTGAGAAAAGGACGCAGTCAATAACACTTCCTGTGAATCCAATCCAATCAGCCATGTTCATTGCTCTATTTGCAGATGTTACTTGACCTACACTGTCAAGGCCTTTCCTCCCTCTGAGATTTCTATTAAAAAAAGACAAGACTTGCAGCCTTCAAGGTTTAATATTCATAATTAATCCTTGAAGGATTCCAAGGATCCTCCAAGGATCTCCACTGTTAACAACATGACACCTAGACAAATGAGCATGTATGAAGGAAGAGTTTACAAATTTGACCAGTATTTTAAACTCTTATAATCATTTTAAGCTCCATGGGCACATCGTCCCATGTATTTACTGATACAGGCTCTCAGAGAACCCACTTAATTGCAACAAAACCAGATAGCAATTCTCACCCTAGTGCATTTCACTAAGATTGAAGATACACTGGCAGCTATAGTCAGAAAAAAAAAAAAGGTAAGGAATTGAAAAATATTACAAGGTAAAGACAGAAAAATACTTCTGTTTTAATTTTAAGCACAGCCCAAAAAGCAGCCTTTCCCACTTGGAAAAAATAGGAATTATGAATGAAGCAGAATATATTTGCATTTCAAGTGACAAACACAAAGTTTAAAAATCAAAATATTTTAATAACCAGTAATTGTGAGACATCCCATTGCTCATTTACTCTACTTTGGACTAGCAGCTACTCTACAGTTGAAAGCTGGTTTAACATGTTCTGCAAGTTTTTGAGGGTACGTTACCCTTATTCTGTACCTCTAGCAACATGAATACAACACTGTCAATAAAATCTTTCAAAGGTACTATTTTGAAAGCCCTGTTCTGCCAGGCTGTACTATACAAATAAATTATTATACGGAGTTACAGAGAGCTGGCACACTGAAAACGCTGCCTCATTCCACAGTTTATCCAGACTTACACATTTAAACTCTTAGGCTACACAACTACTTAGGTAAAACCAGTCATGTAATTACGATAAATTAATAGTTTTAAGTTGCCTGTAGATTAAGCTATTGGACCATGCATTTTTGTAATAAATATGCAATCCCAGAAATACAACTCATTTAAAACTGCACTTACACTTGATGTCTTTTCATCCAGATAAAAATAAATATATGTTCAAGAAGAAAACCAAATCTCTTATTAAATGGTTTGCAGAATTTATTAGGTCTCTTTTAATATACTCCATACTTTATCAAGCTAGTTGCATATAAAGTGATCTCCACCATATACATTACAGTTTCTGTGCATCATCTAAAAAAAAGTCACCAAAAAGTAATATTTTACAGGTTGCAGCTAACTTTTAATTACCCTAAAGGTGAATCCTTCTGTAATTTAAGACAATAACCTGCACATTGCGTCTAATTGCAATATTTAAATTATGTTTCACCGCAAGCTAAACCTGCATTTCAGGGAAAAAACGTCACTGCCATCTCAACTTCTGAACTTCTATAGTGTACTTCCTTAACACCGCAAAAAATTAATGTGGTGTTCACTCCAAATAAGGAAGAAGTATACAATTCCCTTAAAACAAAGCCTGCTCAGAATACATATGCTTTAAGAAAATTAGGAAACTCCACCAGTAAAAGGAATTCACCCCAATTTGCGAATGGAAAAAAACCTTTCAAGTTTTTCTTGATTAATGCTAAGTGCTGCTCATAAAAAGCAGAACCAGCAAAAAGTGAACTAGTATTGGATATGACTTAAAGCAAAGAAAATTAGAAAAAGATTATACCTGCAACAAGCATGTCCCAATTTAGAACAATCTTTTAAAGGGTTTCACGCATATAATTAACAAATAGGTTTTCTGGTTATCTTCATAGGATGCTCGTTTACTGGCCAGGCACATATATTGTAAATATATAAAGAATCCAGAGTGCTGAAGTTTATGGAGCACTTAGAGGATTTAATATAACAGAGGTGGGTAGGACACAGGAAAAATATTTAACAACTTGTATAAATATATTAAAATCTCAGCAAGAAATGTAGGAGCCCATGCACACAAGACATTAAATTGAAAAAAACATTTAAGACTTGACTTCTTTCAACAGCACTGCCACCTGAATTCTGGAAAGTCAACAATTTACAGTATCTTATAACCATCTTTCTCCACACAATCTAAATGTACTGAATCATACCAACATTACACAGCACATGAACAAGCAGCAGATGCATCAAGGGAATGGGAGCTATATGCATCATGTGGCCTGCCTAGTTAGAGGCAAACATCAGAAAAATTGTTTCTGACATAGGCAGAGATACAATCAATAGAGCTAACTGTATACCCGTCATTTTCAAGAGTTAATCCACAGTATGGGAAAGGGGAGCTTTAGGTAAAAATTATGCACCCAGTCTCAGAAGTGACAGAAGCAGAGATTTATCTTTCAAAAACTGGGTCCATTCTGGACTGGCCTTGATGCACATGCAGTACATTTATTTTCAGAATGCAAGATTAATTGGGAATGTCTGCACTACTGTTTCGATTGCCATATTTGTGATGAATGATCAGCAATACCACGCCTAAGAAGAAGCATATGGACCCAACAGTGATGTAAGCAATTCCCAGAAAGGGATTTTTGCCTCCCATCCACGAGATGGTGCTTAGGATCATCCTTTTTCGTCCATCAAAACTGTGTACAGGATAATCTGAAAAACGTTTAGGAAAACAAGAAGCAAGTTTCCAAACCTAGCTTGAAGTGGGCACATGAAAATTTTGGGTCATTTCACTCAGGTTCCAAATACAAACTGCTGCCTTTGGATCTGGAATTGCAAATATGAAACATTCAGCTGTTCTTTTTAGGCTAAAAAAAATCTGGGCATAGGCAGCTACTTCAAGACAAAGGCCATGTTAGGAGACATTAACCCTGAAGAAGGGTAAAATTTATGTTTTTGTGAGTTTATGAAAGTAGCTTCAATAAAGTGAGGGAAATATAAATTTCAGCTCTTGTATATATTTTAGTACAAAATTTTTCTTTATGTTCATTCAGTTTTGCATGCACTCCCCACAGTTTTACAGCAAAGGAAAACACTGCAGTAGCTATATCAAAAGCATCACTAGGTGCTTTTGAATTCTAAGAGTTCAGTAACTATGACAACCCTCCTTCTCTAGTCTCCTGCATTTCTACCTAATATTTAGTCTGCCCAAAAGAGAATGACAGACCTTCACCTGATCCACAGCTCTGTCATTTTTGTGACCTCCACAGTCAGTCTGCCCTGCATTACATATTGTCATTTCACCTTCACATTACAGTTCTTAAATTCCTTGACTACTGGCTACCTCTGTTCTTTCTTTTTCCTATGCTTTTCTCAATTCCTTTGCCGTACCCAAGCAATATGATTTCTCAGTCCCTATGAAGCTATTAATGCTACAAAACTAGCACAAAAGTGAAAGATGGTAACAGTCTATCTAGCTGTCGGTGCCAGTTTTCAACCACAGCTCACTACCATCTTTTTTTAGAGATGGTAAGAAAAAAGGTTAGTTCAATCTGAACTTGCAAATATATACTTGTGTAATCCAGCTAAGGAATGCTTTCAAAGGATACTGTATGCAATCTCCAAAGAATATTTTCCAGCCTGTAAGGTAGGCTGTAAGTTATTCTTCCTTTCGATGAGACGATATAGCTTGCGAAAGGTTGGCAGAGCAGCTGTGCGCATCCACACGATGAAGTCCTCATTGATAAAGCCATTGTTGTCAGGCTCTGAGTCCAGCATATACACTGGCTTGGGCCAGTTCACAGGTTTTGTTGTGCCTAGAATTAAACAAAAAAAAGTATTTCAAATACAGGACTGAGTAACACACTTGGCTCATCAAAATCCATTTTAATATCACAAAAAAATGTATTACCTTCTAAACAGTATTAACAGGCTGACTCACTACTATTGCAACACACTGGGCTGCTTAAGAACTTTTTATTTTGCAGCCTAAATAGTTTAAATTCTATAAATAATTAACATAATTCACGAGAGCTCTGCATATTTGTCTAAACAATTCACGCGGGTAGGAAGTCTTGTCTCAAAGCACTGGTTGGTGAGATAGTTGTCCATTATGACAATAGGTCCTCTGCTCACTTGGCAGAGTTTAAGAACCAATTTACTAGTGTAAACATCATTTCAGATTATGTACATATGCTTTTGCTAATGTTATTGGAAATTCAATTCCACACTGTATTAACGTAAGGTATCTGCTTTTCCAAAGGTAGCCATCACACTGACAACATGTAATGTGGCTATGACTAAGCAAGAAACCCACATCAGGTTAAATCTGAAGTTATTATATACGTTGCATAAACACACATGCTCTAAGACCCTTAAGAAGACTTTTGAGACACAGTAGCCAAAGGAAACTTTTATTTGTCAAACTGTATATGAGACACACCAGTCACTTCTAGTAACAAAAAAAAATATCAGTTTTTTTATAGAGGAGAACAACCTAGTCATAGAAACATTTAAATGAAAACTCCGTATGAAGAGCTTCATTTAACAACTGCAGGACTTCTTTATAAGTTAAATCCACATATGACAGAACACGTATTGGTCTTGACCGGAATAATACTAAATTTCTTCACAGTAGCTGGTACAGAACAATGTTTTGGATTTGTGCTGAACACAGTGTTGATGAACAGTGATGTTTTTGTTATTGCTAAGCAGTATTTGCCAGCATCAAGGCCTCACCTCACCCCACCAGTGAGGAGACTGGGCGCCCAGGAGAGATCAGGAGGGGACACAGATGGCATAGCAGTTCCCAGCTGACCAAAGGGATATCCCATACCATATCACATCCGACTCACCAAAGAAAAGGGCAGGCAGAGGTAGGCAGGGCCTGCTTTGGCTCGGGGACTCAGATGGTGGTGAACAATTCTTTTCTTTTGCATTACTTGTTCTTCTTGGGTTTTATTTTCCTCTCTTCTTGTTGTGTTTTTGGTTTGATTGTTTGTTTTTAATTACTAAACTGTCTCTGTCTCAACCTATGTGCCTTCTCACTTTCACCCTTCTGATTCTTCCCTCTCTCCCACTGAGCAAGGGCATGGTTAGTGGGACACTGTATAATGCTTAGGTGCCAACTGGGGTTAAACCCCAGGAGCATACGTTACACATTTTTTAGTATTCAAGGTACAGAATCAGAAATTAAATCAGAAATTAAAGCTACCAAATTAATGATTACAGTAAAGGTAAAAACCAAACACTTTCATTAGAAACTTGCAGCTTTCACTACTTAAAGACAACCTTTCAAATAGCAGAGTGGTCCTTACTTTGGATTTCTTCAGAAAACATTTATTTAGCACATTCTGTAGAATGTCAGTGAGACAAAACTCTGAAATCAAAATGTGTTTGAAACCAAAACTGAAATCAAAAGGTGTTTGAAGCATTTTGTCATTCTTAAAATTTTGCTTTTTTCTTATTTTACCTTGGAAAAGTGCAGTTAAGTTGTTTCCATCTCCCGTAGGATTCCTGAACTTTACATTTTTATCTGTCCACCATGCAATGCCTTTTTTAATCAAAGTAATCGGAGTCCTTGTGTCATTATCAATGCGGTATAACTCCAGCGTATCTAAAAACAAAATCAAATTAGAAAACCAGCTGCAGAAACTTTCATTAGACAGATGATCTTGATAAGCAGTGAAACAATTACCTCCAGGAGAAAACAAAACAAAAGTAACTGGCCAAGGCATTTACTATCTGCCTGACACAACCACAAGCTGCTCTGTAAGAATCAGTGTATATCAGATAGCAGTTTATTATCCATATATGATATCTATGTTTCTACATCACAGCAGGTATTTCCATCCTTTGTGTGCTGTAAGATTAAATTAATCCTCCTAGCAATTTTGAAACAAGTAATAGCAGTACAAGATATTTATTTTATTCTGAACAATGAAGATGTGTTAATTCAAAAAAAAAAAGCCCACAGTATCTTTACGCAGAATAATGTGCAACACAACAGAAAACATACACCAGATCACAGAGCCATCTAAATGGTAAGTGGAAAGTGTTACCATACCATTAAACATACTGTTGGCAATAGCTCCACAAGGAGCAATGGGTTTGTCCTCATTTGTGCGGTAAGGCTCACATTCCTTACTTGGATTCTGATAGTTAGAAAGAAAAAAGGTACATGAGTCTGTGCTAGTTTAAACAACTAACCTGGTTTTTACTACATGATCAACATGAAATTTTGTAATACTTTACAGTTATTTTCAGTAAACAAAATACCAATTCCTTATAGTTGCCTTCTGTTATGCAAAAATTCTCATACCTCATTATCATTCAACTAAATACTCTATGTGGTGATTTATGCAATAGTCAGAAATTAATTGCTCATTCACATCCAAGCATGAATACCTACCAGTAGTGAACTGTTGTCTCCATTTAGCTGGCTGTCATCTCGAGATTTCACGTAACGACGGTGGTTTTGATAGAAGTTGGAAAGTCCATAATACATGAATACATTGTTCTACAAGAAGCAAGATGGGAAAAGAGGGATTTTCATTCACACAAACCTGCAATTTTAAGCTCTTAAACTTAGGTTTACAGCAACATTCATAAAGTAAGAATCTCAATCCTTCCTTCATAATAGTACATAAAAGTACTATCCTAACAAAAGCTGGCAGCCTGAGGTCAAACAATACAAACATGTCACCAGCTATCAGAATGATATTCACCAGCACTAATCCCAACACCTGCCTTGTCTGATGTAGAACCCATAAGCCTCATTTGCCTCCAATTTGCCAGAAAGCACTTATCTGGTATTTCCATTTCTTGTTGAACTGAGCTTTTGTAAATCATGCAGGAATAGCTGATCTACTCTCCAGCTATGTGACACATAGGGTAACTCTGAATGTGTAAAACACAAGCATTCCACTTAATGTTGAATATTTCCAGATAAACAGAGGCATTAAGAAACATCTCATCCCTGCTGATGAAAAAGGGAACACAAAAATCAGATCCAAGTCCAAAGGAAAACTAAAAGTAATCTTTTATAACAGAAAAAAAAGGGAAAAAAGAAATTCTTAAGTGATAAAACTTTCGTTTTCAATATGAAATAGATCATATAAACCGTTCTGACTTCACCCTGCATACAGGGCAGCATACCTCAAATGAATGTTCCAGTGTGAAATTGATGGTGCATGTACAAGGGGGTGTGCTGTCCCAGGACACATTCAAGCATTTGTTGCAGGGACTAGAAGGTTCTGTTCCCGTATAGTCAATCTGTAGCAGGAAAAATAGTTCTAGTTTACAATGGGAGAGTAAAGAAAAATTATTATTAAGCCATAGAGTTGTTGTGGCATTTATTTTGCAATCATATCTCAACATCAAAAGCACATTCAGGCCTATCTAACAATCTCAATAAGTCTCTTCCAACCTTCACCATCCTAAGATTCTGTAAACGAGTTTTTGATTCTGACTATATGCTTGATTTCAGACACAAACAAATTTAACACTGAGGTGAAATTACTCCTGGAGCAAAACCAAACAAAACCAACAAGCCCCTCCACCCCCCAAACCAACCAACCAAAAAAATCACACCAAAACAAAACCAGCAGACACTCCAGACATTGTTTCCAAACACACACACCATGACAAGCAGATCTCAACTTTTACATGCTTTCCAGAGATTAACCTTTTAAAAGCCTAGATATTTAATTTTAAAAATTTGCATTAGAAAACCTGCTTTGTTGACCATTTTTAGCCACCTAATTAGAAGATTAAAAAAAAATTTTTAAATCACTTAATGCCCAAAAATTGTCCTAAACCAGGAAAGATTAATACACCAATACTGTTTTGTCAGGAATGGTAACATAACCAGTATATGGACAAGAAAGATGATCAGTATTACTCTGGATTATACAGTATTATCTGTCTTGAATAGTGTAACCCAAAAAGCCCATTTTTTAAAATCCATACATTCAGTCTCAGCAGGCACCAGCTCACCCTATGGTCCAAGCCAGCTCAAGTGGCTTGACCACATTAGCTCCTTCTCACATGTAGCTCCAGCGAGTGTGGCAGAAGAAAGCTTCCAGCTGCCTACAAAAGATGTATTGCTACACTTACCATGAATTACCTATTTCAGAACCAAGATTCAGATTGGTGAAATATATACCTTATACTTATTGCAAAAAAACTGTTTAGCAGCAGTATTTAAACTACATTAAACTACAACACCTATACAGTTGTAGGAAAGGCTGCTCCAAGTGGTTTGTCCTGATTTATGTTTGTTGTGAAAGGCATAACCAAGAACTAGTGATTTATGATCTGTCCTAATACCCATATTAAGGTTAGCTAAAACAAACACACAAGGTGTGTTCAGGAAAGAACTGAAGTCTATTTTCCTCTGTATCTTTTCCAGGGTCTCTCTTCCTGTGATTTCTCCAGTATCTATTAAGCTGCAACCAGTTCCATCAGCAAGCACTTTTACTGATTGGCATCTGCTCTGCTGCCAGATTTCTGACCAACAAAACCTACACCCTAATGAGCCTAGCTGAAACTAGACAGCTTCAGAAGCTATTAGCTGGCAGAGAGAGAGAGATTGACAGAGGATCACAATCTTTGTTCCTCAGCTGAACAAGATAGTGAGTTTATGCTGATCTAGAAATAGCACTGCTGCAGCAGCCATGACCAGCTCTGTTTAGTTACAGCACACAGACCCCACTGCTGCTCTCGATGAACAACGCATCTCATTTGTTGAAGGCTAACTCGGCGGGGGTGTATTCTGCTAAAGTAAGCTGAAGCAAGCATTTCCTTTAGAAAGAACTTGCTGGTGAGAAGTTTTAGATCAAGAACGCGTGCTAAAGACTCGAAGGTTTCAAAAGACCTAAAGACTTCACTTCTGGAAACATAAATGACTAAACTCTGTAGAGCGTGAAATTGATGTATACTGAAGCAGGACCATGCTTTTGATGACAGTCATCAGCTTGCACACTATCAAAAAGCTTTCCTTTTTGACAGTAACTGCCAACACAAGTGTGTTTTTCTGCATCCACATTTACAGATTACATTCAACAGAGAGCTCATTCAAAAGGATGAAGGCATCCATCTTCAACTCTTGACAAAGCAACAAAACCACCTTGACTTTGAGAGCTAAGGACTGACTTTGGAGCCCAGGGCAAGAACCTGTCTGACCCCACTGTTCTGTCCCCTGGGATCAGCCAGCGTCTGACCACCTGAGACAGTGAGTCCTTCCCAAAAACTCCAAATTTAAAGACACTGGGTACATGCAAGTTATTCCACACCAATGGCCTTTCAGGCTGTTGATGTCTGTCAGCTGATGCACACCTATAACGTAACCACTGCACATATTCTCCAAACTGTGATTTTGTAGGCTTCATACTTTGTCACGTACTTATCCTACTCTGCTTGACCATTTCTTGTATAAAAGGCAATCCATAAATCTGGTCCTCTTTGCTGTTCCTCTTCGTAGATTTTATTAAGATTTGTATCCTTTCTGACATGGGGCTACAGGAACTGTACACAAGGCTGAAGTTGCAGGCAACATTAATGTACTTCCAGTTCTCCATTTCTAGCCATGCCTTAAGTCAATCTGGCTTTTTATCTACCATTATGCATTTCACAGCAGCAGTCACAGCACAAACATCTCTTTCCTACACATTTAATACTTTGTATATTCCTCACATTTTATCATATAGCAATATGCTCTGTCAATGCTTCTTATTCACTCAGTATATACTAAAAATAAAGCCAAACCACCCCTCCCCAGAACTCTCTCTCTCTTTAGTAAGAGGCAAAAAGACATTTACAAAGCTGATTAATTTTCCACCAAAATTAACTATTTTCACAACAGACCCAAGATAAGTAACTGATTATACCCTTCTGAAACAATGAAAAAATGCTGGAGAAAACACAACAAAAACCCAGTAATTCTAGTACACTTAAGCTGTTGGAAATCTTCCACATTTGAATTCAAGAGAGCTTATAAAGGAAATCAATGGAAGAGGTATATTTTGCTGCTCAGTCCTTGCACCTGTAGAACAGCACAGTCCACAGAGATACTAATGGTTACCATATCTTGTTTCAGGAAAGAGTGACTTGAACTTAAATATGTATTTCATGGTCACATACTATACATCCTATTCAATTCCAATACACTAAGTTTACAGGCACATACACACACACACAAACACATTTAAGAGGTATGCTATTGCCTAGGAGGTAGGTGTAAATAACCACTTCTACTTCCTCCCCCAATTACATTTCAAAAAAAGCTTAGTCACTGCACTGAGCTTCTAGATGTCTTGTCTCCCACAGCTAAACTTAGAGCTAATTGTGAATAACTTTTGGAGGTTATAACAAAAGCCAGCATTCTAAGCAGAGACATATGTCAGCTAAGCATGTATGAGACAGCAGTGTCTTAAACCCCTCACTGGTGTTCAGAGCCCAGATGCTGGTCCTAACTGGCAAAATGCTTTATCTGTGTTTTGCTGCTGCAACTATAAAGCCTTTTTTGATTTAAACTTGCTTCTTCTCGAAATTCAGCTGCCTTTAGGATGATAATCTCACTTGCAGAATATCACTGGATAAGCACTTCCTAAGATATGTATGAGGATCAGGCAACAGAACACAAGTTTACCCATTCTGACTTACCACAGACTCCAAAGTCCCTCCTGTCCTCACAAAAGCCTAACAATCGGATTTTTGAGAATTTCACAAGGTGACAGAGTAAATCCATACAACAAAACAAACAAATGAAACTCTTTCCAGTCTTGAGTATCTTGAAATTAGAGAGGATTGAAGGCCAGTGCCTGCCAAGTGGTCTCCAGATGGTTACTACTGCTGTATATGCCCAACTTGATTGTGTAGGGGAGTGTCGCTCGTGTTCCCAGCTCACCTATGACTTTTGTGCCAAATGTAAGGTGGGAACACCTAGTTTCTGGCTTCTGCTGGAATTTACCAGGAGTACGTGACTGAGCTGCTCCAGCAACTACAGTATACAAAAATTCTGTATATGCATACAGCAGCAATACAGGCACAAGAAGTCACTTACATTTTTGGACTCATGAAACTGATGCATTTCTTGTTCCCATAGATCAATGCCGATTCAGTCATAATGGAAGAAGGCTGCATTTGTCCAGTTATAATGATCTAAAACTTTGTACTGCTTTACTACAGGAATGGCTATTTTAAATGCAGTTGTCAACAAAAATCAGGGTTAGAAAGGATATTTCTTTTACTTCTCTCCACCAAGTGTCATGTTGAAAACATGCGATTGTATTTACCTTAAATATGGTACAACATGACAATTTAAAAAACTATGTGCCCATGACAAGTTGGCCATGTTCTCTGAAGCACTTGTGCCAGTTTTCAGATGTTCAGCATATCCCCAACACTTGATGTAAGACGCAACTGTTTTCCAAAAAATACGCTTACATACAAATTTGGATGCTTTAATATACACTTCAGCTTTAGGGTTTCTCCCTTCTGCTTTTCTCCTTGGCTGTAACTGTAGATCTTAACATAAAAGGGGGCAAAATTGGTTTTGTTATAACATTATTTGCATTTTAAGAGAAATATGAAAATACCATTCATTCCCTACCATGATTTCTTTAGCTAATTGGGCTTCACTGCCAAATTACTGTAACCAGCCAAGCTACTGTCTTAAACACTACTTATTTGAAAGTGAGAGCTTAGTCTAATAACTGGAGTGATTTGATCCACAAAAATTCATATTCTCCAATAAAGCAATACAACAAACAACTACACACCTTCCCTACAATCAATCTCAGTCACATTAGCTCACCGAAACTGACAATAGCTGTCAATTGCTTCTGAAGGCCGTCCATCCCTAAGCCCTGCGCGTTATTTCCTTATAACACAAACCGTTTCTGTTATCAAATGGATCCATTTGTGATATACAGTTCAGTTTTCAGCTAATGCTCAGCAACTTTTCACAGCAGTAGCATGGCTGATTATCAGATGTAAATGACTCGGGTTTAGTAAGTGTTAATTAGAAAAAGCCACACTCTTCGATCCTTGTTTCCAAGTTTACTCTGGACACCCTGGTCTCCCATAGAGCACCTGCAACATTAAATCATTGGTGCAGGTAAGAATTACAGCAATACATTCACCACAGAGCTTTGTTCTAAAAACACAAACACTTTGGAACATTTGAAGATATATAACGGACTGCCACAGCCTATCCCAAGGATAATGCGCATACTTTCTGTACTGCTAAGGAAAAAAAAAAACCGTGCACTGGGCTGTGTCGATTAAATGCTGGCAGTAATTTCCCCGGAAGTTCCCTCGGGAGCAGAAGAGCTACAGCCTATGCGCAGATGACTGTCAGCTCCGTGTCTGCTCAGGGTAATTAATGGACGCTTTGCTGACGAGCACAGACGTTTCGCCGGCTCGGAGCCGCCCGGGCGCCGTGTCCGCTGCGCACAGACCCGGCCTGGGTCCCCGCCGCGCCCGGGCAGGCCGGGAGGGGACCGGATTTCCCTGGAGTCGCAGGCGGCCTCCGGGCAGGCGATCCCCACTCGCCCTGCCCTGCCCGGCCTTCCCGAGCGGGCCCCAGGTGCTCCCAAAGCCCTGGCCCGGGCACCCCTGCCCCGCGCACCTCGTACTCGCGGATGTTGTTGGAGGTGACGAAAATGCCGATGCCGATGGGGATGAAGATAAGACCGATGATGAAGAAGGCCGGCAGCACCGTGCCCGCCGTCAGGATGGGCTGCCAAGCCGGCAGCCGCTGCTGCTTGAACGCGGTGTTATCGGGCTTGCGAGTCTTCACGGCGCCCCCGCCGCCGCCGCCCACCGCGCCGCCGCCCGGGACCCCGACGCCGCCCGAGGGGTGCCCGTCCGCCTC